>JAJJMA010046847.1:0-10472 GCA_023529015.1 Papaver nudicaule | reverse complement strand
AATATCCTTGAACTGAAAAATAGCAGGAATGAGATGAAGTGACTTGGGTTTGCATAATGTTCAAAGCTCTAAGTTGTATCAAGTTTTTCTAACCTCGTCTTAACTTTTAATTATGGTTATAGGGATTTAGGGAATTCCCAATCAGTGCTACTAAGGCCGTAGAGGTGCCGGTGTGTTTGTTGCTACGATTGAAAGCTGCTGAATTTTGGGAAGTTGATGCCAACCGAGTGGAACTCGAGGTCATTGAATTCTTTCTGAAGAACTCACTAATTTTGCAGACAATGACAGTTGCATTCTCTTCAAGTTTACCACAAAACAGGAGGGACATCGTTACGAAGACAATACTATTGTTTCCAAAAGGCGCTGGAAGTAGTGTGATCATTATATTTTCTGTTTTTGAACTCTTGTTAATGGTTTAGACATGTCAATTTCGTTGTGGGCACGCTCCTCGTTACTTCCTAACTCCTAACTGTCTGATTTTTAACTTGCAAGCACTATGGTGCCATTTTTTTGAGTTTTATCCTCAAAAATTAGGTAAAAAAAAGGTCTCAAAAAGCAACTACTACCATTGGGAGGCGGCCATTGAAAGGCCGCCCAAATCTGGGGTCGGTCACCTAGTGTATGCCCCCAGTCAATATTTGACTTTGACCCCAGTTACCCTATAAACCAAAATTTGATTTTCAAGTTACACCCACATACCTCATCCAAGCCCTCCATTTTTAACGGTAAAAACATCACGGCCGTCTATTTCATAACGGTTAAAAATAGATCCGTTGAGTTTTTCAACTATAAAACCAACCAATCCTCACAACTACATTTTCATCCCAATTAATCTCAATTCAGTTGAATCTCTCTTCGTTTTACCAAAAAAAAATGTCTAACCCATCTTCTTCCCAGCCTCCTGTTGATCGAAAGGGTAAACGCCCAGTTAGTGAAATACATTTTATGAGTCAGCGTCCATTAGAGAAAATTAGTTCAACACCTCCTAACCGTGCAATGGGTTATTTTTTTTTTTTGAAAATTAATCTGTTGTAAATTCAACGGTGGATATCAATATAACCGTTGAGAACTAGTGGTTTAGATAGGGTGTAAGAGGGGTGTGAGGGAAAAAAAGTCAAGCAAAAATAAAAATCGAGGGGCGGACACTCAGTGAGCGCCAAATATTGGACTACACTGAGTGGCCGCAGGCGGACACTGAAAGGACGCAGGGTGCGTACACTGAGTGTACGCCCATAAAAACGACTTTAAACTTGTAGCACATGTGAGACAAGTTTTAAGTTTTGACACAACTTTTACACAACTTTTACACAAATTTTAGGTCTTTTGACCTACTATTCATCAAAAAGGTGCACCATAGTACTTGCTCTCAAGAGAACTTGAGGATCAATCGAGGTCCGACTGTCAGTCCAATTACAGACCGTTGTCTTGTCAATGCTGTTTAAATTTAGATTGGATTCTCTTATTCTACTTCTCGTTTGGGGTATAAAGAACGGCAAGTTCAGAGCTTTAAAGGGAAAGAGTGGGTTTTGGTGGAATTTGGTAGTTTCAGGATTAGCAATAGTTGTAGTGGTAATAGAAAAAATGAATGCCATTTTTCTCTATTGGTGGAGAAATTTGTATTAGTTACGATTTCAAACTAGTATAACATTGAATCTTCCAGTTGGTGAAATCAGGACAAAGGCTGCTATGGAAAAGAAGAGACATTTATTGATTTTTCCAGATGCGTACACGCCAATGCTAATGTGGGGTTGGCCGAATGAAGTGGTTGGAATTAATAGCACTGCTTGCTAGTAACTTCTTAAAGTAATCATGCTCCTTCTATATGTACCTAGTTTGTGTCGCCTTTTCCAAATTAGGTGCGGGAACACTATCAATCCACTTTGGTTCTAAGAGCAAGCACTATGGTGCCCTTTTTGGATGAATAGTAGGTCAAAAGGTCTAACGTGTATGTAAAACCTTTGAGAAAACTTAAAATTTAGTTTACATATGCTACAAGTTTTATGTCGTTTTTATCGGGCGGCCACTCAATGTACGTACCCTGCGGCCACTAAGTGAGCACCAGCGTCCTTTCGGTGTACGCCCATCTTTTGGCACGCACTGAGTGGCCGCCCCTCAATTTTATTTTTTCTTGACTTTCCATTAACTCACACTCCCACTATTTTGCAACGGTAAAAAGAACTCGAACGGTCGGATTTGCTACAGTAAAAATAAATCCGTTGGGAAATTTCACTATAAAAACCACCCACTCTTCTTAACCCAAAATTCATCCCAATCTATACATTTTGCATTGATTTTTCACTCTAACTCTTACTAAAAATTCTCACTTTTAGTTTTTCATTTTGCTTCAATATGGCTATGAGGTTTACGGTTGTAGAAGATGTTGCTCTTGTTCGAGCTTGGGTAGCTATCACTATTGGCGCAAATGTCAGGATTCAAGACGGGCTTTTGAACACCGTTATCTGGGATCGCATCTTTGATATTTTTGTCTTGTTCCATGATAATGGTGAGAATAACAATGGAAGGACCAAGAGATCGATTCAATGTCGATTTAGGATGATCAAAAGTGCAGTGGATACGTTTCTTATCGTTCTTGCTGATGTTCAAGCGCGTCATCCACAATTGTCCGCCCCCCATAGATACATGTTGGCGAAGTATGAGTATTTTGATGAAACAAGAACCATTTTTAAGTTCGATGAATGCTATGAAATATTCAAAAACGATATCCCGGGATACGATCTTGATTAACATCAACACGTTCATTTGAGTGGAATAGTACGAGTTGTGTTTACCAATTTCTTTTCAGAGTGCATTGTATTTTAATTTCCCTCAAAGTAATGACTATGTCATTTAGTTTATATTTAGTATTTTATTTGCAATTTATGTAATGTAATCACAATCTCGTTATCAATGAACTCTCAAATTTAACCCTTAAATTATTGTATCAGAAAAATCATTTGAATTTTTCTTAAAATAATAAAAAACTACAACGGCTGTAATTTTGAAAACATAACGGCAACAAAGAGAGCCGTTGGGTTTTATCACTATAAAACCCAACCCAACCCAACTAAACCTCCAAACTACAAATTCATCCCACTCAATACACATTTGCAAATTCGACATTTCAGTGATATCAAAGTTTCAAATATATCTTAGAATAGTATGGCTTCTATCATAAGAATGGATGAGATTAACCTTGCACCAACGTTGCGGGCTAATGCTACACAACCATCCCAAGTTCTATGGCACAGTATTCTTCAAGTCTTTCATAGGCTTAACAGAGGAAACCCCAACAGAAGGTCATGCATATCTCTTAGTGTTAGATATGGCAGTATTTCGCGAGATTCTAAATTATTTGCCAAACATGCGTATGGTTACCCAAGAACAACCCTCCTGGACTGACGAACAAGTGGTAAGTATCCTTACGTGGGTATGTGATTCATTTTATTAACTACAATTTACCTATGTTATTAAATATTTTTTAGAAAGCCTACGCATCATCCCTATTTTTCGAAGAACGTGGAGAAGTATTTCCATTTGATTGTCAAGTTCATGCAAGTTCATGTCACATTCTTTCCAATACTTACATGGGGACCCAACGACCTTGTACACCGATTGTAGAACGCCAAAATCCCTCTCAACATCCTTCCTCTTTGCCATTTGATACTTGTTATACCTAACACGGTTAGGTATGTTCAATGTTACTTTATAAGCTTGTACAATTGTCTGCAACTTTGGATAGATACCATCGGCCAAGTAATAACCCATGTCATAATGGTGTCCATTGATGGTAAAGTTGCACGGTGGAGCTAATCCTTGAAGAAGCCTATCAAAGAGTGGTGAGTGACCCAACACATCAAATCATTATTGGACCCCGGCATTCAAAATAAATAAATAAATGCCAAAACCATAAATCAAACGAACAAACCGCTTCTAACACCAACGAACTCTCCTTGTCTTTAAGTTCCTTGCCAAGCAACCAGGCAATTCTTCCACGGCCATTGCATACAATCCACACTACCTAGCATTCCTGGAAACCCTCTTGTTGTGTTCTCCGCTAAAAGCCACTTCACATCTTTAGGTGTTGGTTGACGCAAGTATCTTTCACCAAAAGTGTGACAAATCAAGTCACAAAAATGCTTAATATACTTGTAGATTGTGGTTGCTCCCATTCGAGTATAATCATCAAGACTATCGACCTATGTCCTTTTGCACAATGCCTTCATCACCGCAACCATCTTCATAGTCCCAGAATGACCGAGTAGGCCTGTTGCGTCCGGACGTTGTTTCCATTCAGGATCCACATCTTCTAGTACGTCTAGTATTTTCTTAAACAAACTTTTCGGCAAACCAAGATGTTGTTTGAATTGTCTCTCAGTATAGGTAGGTTGTTCGGCAAAATAATCCTTCATCATTATGGCATCATGCAACACTCTATCAAGAAAAAGTTGCCTATGAGTTTGAACTACCCTAGGAACCGGTTGACGAATTTCACGCATACGAACCTCATAACCATTTGGCATCATGCAACACTCTATCAAGAAAAAGTTGCCTACGAGTTTGAACTACCCTAGGAACCGGTTGACGAATTTCACGCATACGAACCTCATAAACCATTTGGTGCCACAATATAATTGACTTTTCTACTTCATCCTCCGAAGTATCTATTTCAATCCCATAAGTCATTCTCGCAAATGCACGGAGGTAAGTACCCATTTTGCACCTTTCATACAAATTACAACTACTTTCAATTTAATCCATTAAACATTTCATAATAAAAATTACTAAAAACCACAACATTGCTACAATGTCATGTTCTACGCATCTACTTCTATGTTCAATGTCATCATTCAAACTTATCAAATGTAACTAAACAACCTAATAAATTGAAATTCAACAACAAATCAAATTGCAAACCCTAAGAACCAAATTACATACCTTGGTTGATTTCGTGGATGAAAATTGAAACCAATATCCCCCCTTTGAGTGTAGCACAAATCCTTCAAAAATTGTGCAATGCCTCTTCCTATAACACCACTAAAATTGAAAGGGGGTAAATTTTTTTGGGAGAGTTTTTGGTGAGGGGAAAATAGAGTGGAAGAAGTGAGGGAATCCGAGCGGTTTCTGTCTATTTCTAATTACCATGCGGCCACTGAATGGCCGCCTGGTCAAGGTCAAACCTTGACTCGAGGCGTACACTTAGTGGCCGACTCACAAATTTAGTATAATGGAATAAACTAGTGATTAATGTTGTCTTATAAGGCTACACTTATGTGTGAGTGAAAAGGAGGGGATACCAAGTTACACCACCAACTTTTGAATTCGTGAACCTAGTTGATTAGGTTACTTGAACGATCTTACAAATCAATATCCAAGTAACAACCCGAATACAGTTCGTTGTTCAAGAACCAAATCTTAACAAGAACAAGTTCTCGTAGATCTCAACGGAGATGGATTCACTCAAGGGTTTGGATCAACAAACTTGCAATACTTTAATTCTATAAATCAGAGACAATATAATGCGGGAGGAAAAAGTAATGCAAGACACCACAAGTTTTGTTAAAGAGGAAACTACAACCAGCAGTAAAACCCCGGGACTATTCCAGATTTGAACACACAAAGTATTAAGCGAATACAAATGCTAGCCTACTAGCAGACTTCAGAATGGAATGTATCGAGACTGAATTAACCCTCTAAACAACTCATCTACCGTTGTGCTCCTACGTCTCTTGACTCCTGCAGAAGCCTACACACTTGATTCCCGTAGTCCTTTACCGGCCTAGGAGTTTCTCATCTTCCCTTCGTGACGACTAGCGCTACCCTACCTATAACAAGACGCCTGGTTGTACTCGATTTGTCTTTCAACAAAGAATACGATATTTGATTTCCTTTAGACTTAAAGTCAAGGTTAATTGAAATCGATATGCTCATTAGGGATTATTGATCTAGCCTAACTAGCTTTACCCCGTAACGCGTGACGAACTCGATTCAAGACCTAGTTCGCGAATTTCATTATGGAGCTTCTAGGACTTATAACACCGAGTGCAGTTGTACGAAGCTTCTATAAAATATTTGGTCTTTATTGATTGAATTGACCACAACAAAAAAATCGACCTAAGATACAGGATCATGAATATTAATTATGACATGTGCTTCACGATCCTCAAGTGAAGTCTTTTGAATAGTTGTAGTCCAAGAAAAGGATTTTGAGATGACGACCAGCCTTTATATACAGATGTATCTTGTAGGAGGTCATCTATTTATATTGATCGTCAAGGGAGGTTTTGCTTGAAGGCTAAGCAACCTTGAGTAGGGTTCAAGTAAGTTTCAGAACTTAAAAAAGTCCATAGTCTTACTTTGAGATCCAACCCAATTTTCTTCTAACCCATTGGTAAGAACCTAAAGGTCGTGAGAAGACTCTCCTTGATCAAATCAAAGGATGACAATGGCTTAACAAGTAAACCATGTTATAGGGTCCGTGTTGATATACATGGACGTGGAAGACTATTTTGGACAAGAGCTCCGTGGGCCTTAATTAGAACGAGTTCGGGAATCCGTTCAATTAAGGCAAAAACTCCGGAGGAAGTTCTTATCCATGGCTTATATGAATGCGCTCATGGAGTAGTTTCGGAGTTCAGGAATTTTCCAAACTTTATATGAACGCATTCATGAACAAGTTCTTACGGAACTACTCGAGTTCACGAATTTCCCTTCACCTATATGAACGTGTTGGTATAATTCAAGAACTAGCTTCATTCCCACATTGTTCCTATGCATTGGACATTAGGTAAACCTAAGTGATCCTTCGAGATCAGTATAAAAAATAGCATAGACTATTTATTTGATAGAATTGGTAAATACGAAACCAAAAGGAAAACCTTTCTAACCTTTAGATGAGGACGATATATATCAAGTGTGTAAGCTCCGGTCTTCATCTTCAATGGTCTTCGTCTCGAATACCTAAGCTACCCTAGTCCGAAATGATATTGTAGACTTAATCAATGATTGTATTTTGACATCTAAACTTGACAACTGACTTGATATAGCAACGCCAGTGGGTTCAACCGATCTATGCTCTAACAGTGAGCATAAATCCGAATTGGTTGTGTTTTATTCATATCCACATTTAATTCAATACACGAAAGATTTCAGGTTCTACATCTGCATCCAATCTAGTATCCAATGGATTTACATCCATTGTTTATGTGGATGTACAGAATGGCAGATAAGTTCAACGGATTTCTTGTATAGTTAAATTTTTTGCAAAAATAAAAAAAATAAAAAATAAAAAAATAAAACTAAGAAAAATGTCTCGAGTTCATATGTTGGAGAAGTCTGTAAAACCTTATGCACTTGTAAGTCGAAACCAATAATTTTAATATTATCTATTGCTAACGTTTCTTTTACTCACCATCAAATACTAGTAATGTGTTAGAGAATTTCTCGGTCAAACCTACTAACGTTGGTATGTCAAGTTAGTTGTCAAGTGTAGATGCCAAAAAACAATTCTTGATCTAGTCTACTAAAGTCAGGTTTCAGATACGGGAATTGGATTAGGTAGTCGAGACCTTGAAGATGAAGACCGGAAACTACATGGAGACATCTTTACATCTTCATCAACAAAAAGTTAGCAGGAGTTGTGACTTATGTACTCTTATTATTCTACTTATTCTATCATTGGAAATATAGTCGATGATTTTAATATTAATAGCTTGTTGAGAAGGAATCCTATCTACACGACTTCAGGTTGTGTTAGTATGCTTTCTAAGTGTACTACATTATAGGATCTTTGTGAGAAAGGTTCGATACAATTTCCATGACAATGGTTTATTCGATAATCAATGCTAGAAGAATATAGAATCTTGGAGAATAATTGAGAAGCGATTATACTGATTAGATTCAAAGCAAAATAATGGTTGGTACCAAAACGGTCTCGATTTATGTGCTACAGAACAAATCCATCTGAACTACACTTTATACTTTCGGTTCACGATCCACGACATATATTATTTCTCCTGGATGTTAAAAGTGCATTTGGTACATGAACCAATTTGCGTTCCAAGACTCGCCTGATTTTTCCTGAGGTCCAAAGTAGTTTCGGTTCGCGAACTGAAAGTGATTCAGTGACTAGACTCTCATATCGCACAAATTGTGAACTTGATTTTAATCGAAAATATCCGGTTCACTTATCCCTTCTTAATAATTCATTAAGACACTGTCAGTATTTCACTCTTGTGTTGAGACCATATCTTTGAAGTAGTTATCGTCAACCAAAATATTTAGTGATAAATTCTAATTAATGGTTTCCATGTGTGACTGAACTGTTGATTACTTGGAGTGCAAGTCAAGTAAAGGGTTAGTATACATTCACGAGCTTGCTAGTATTTCATGCAATCATTGTTGTATGCCTAAGTGAAAAAGAAGGGGTACCGAAATACTACCAACTTTTCGTTTTTGGCTCGTGAGTCTTATGGTAAAGAGTTTGGACGATCTCAAAAATCAATATCCAAACCTCTAACCGGAGTAATCTCGACAGTTAGGTAATAACGTACTACTTGGTGCTTTAATTATAAATCAGAGTTATAATGCGGAAAGTAAAAGCACACAAGACACCAAACGTTTTTTTAACGAGGAAACTGCCTTGCAGAAAAACCTCGGGACCTCGTCCAGTTTGAACACCGCCCAGTACAAACTGACTACAAACACTAGCCTACTATAAGACTTCGGTCTGGGATGTAGCAGAGACCAACTCAAGCCCTCCAAGCGAATTGGCAACTGTCGCCTTCCTTACGTCTCTGGATCCCCCACAGATCGTCACGCACTTGATTCCCCTAGCTGACGTCCTTTACAGGCCTAGGAGTTGCTTTGACCGATGCCAAAGGCTTTTGTCAGCAATACTGGGTTTTAATCCAAAACTGTTGACTTATGGTGTAACTGTCCTCTATCAGTTTACCATAAATAAGATGACTTCCTTCGGATTGTTAGATCCAGGTCATACGGAAGTCTACTTAACAAATCGAGGCTGACACGCTTTCCCAGCAATGCTCAATCTGTATCTACCTCAGTTATACACGAAGAACCACTTAAGGAACTTATATAACTGGAGCCAACTAGGTCTTACAACACCGAGTGCAGCCGTGCGTTGCTACCTTTCCAACCTTGTTGAGTAACGTATCAGTTCTTGAATAGCCGTATATCAGAAGAGACGGACTTTAGAATAGACAAGAACGTGATCAGGTTACCAAGGTTACAGGTTAATCCGATTTCAACCAAAGATGGTTTCAATCTCCTACCTGTGCTTCCCAACTCTCAAAGGAAGTCTTTATAGTCGTAGGGAGTTCCCAGAGGAGCTGCAACCTATAGAGGATGACTATACCACAACAAGCTTTCACCGAAGTGAAAAGAGTTTACGCTACCTTCCCTAAGGACCTTCACGTATGCTTGATGCTTGCGGTATTTGTCCGTAGACACCTCTATTTATAGCACTCAATAAGATAGGTTGCTTTGGAATTAAGCAATCAATTACTTGTCCCACAAGTTAAGGAAACCCTAAACTTGCCAACCAAGTAATAGAGATTAATCTCAATTGGAATTCTTTTTAGAATTAATCTGCCAAGTGTTTTGTTGGCTCAAAAACACTTCAAGATAGAAATCCAACAGACCAGAGATAATCTTATCTTATTGACTCATTGAGGATCGTTAGATGGAACACAAAAGGTATTTATGTTTTACACAAGTCCATCTAAGAGATAAAGGAGGTTGGAATTTGACTCAGAGTGAAATTCTAAAAGAATAAACTCTTAATTCGACTTACCAGAGAAATCTCCGCGTCAGGTTCACGTACTGGTACGTGAACAAATAAGACACAGGAGAATTTCTGGTCTGGTACGCAAACCGGTTCAGGAACCGCCTGCTGGTCAAATTAGGTCAAATTCGGATTACGCTGGAAGTAATGGGCTGAGCCAGAACTTAGACGTGAGAACGTCCTCAGCTGTGATCCACAGGCTCTTTGCTCAAGAGTCCTCCTTTAGATTCATCCATATCCAACATAACAGTTTGCAAGCAAACCATTGCAATGGACATATGGTGTCGAATCTATCTCATGCGTTCTTGATTCACAGTATTCGTGGGATCAAATACTGGTCATGACATAAAGCCATGTTACACAAGAACACGATCTCAATCGCTATTATCACTACTAAAGTAGTCGACTATATTTCGAAAGAATAGAGAAAGTAGAATAGAAGAATATCCATAAAGTCATAACTCCTACTAACCTTTTGTCGATGAAGAATAATTGATGTCTTCTTTGTCTTCACAGTCTTCGTCTTCAAGGTCTCTACTATTCTGTCTATATCCCATTTCCGAAATCTAAACTCTAGTAGGCTAAATCAAGAATTGAATTTTGACACCTAAAACTGACAACTAGCTTGACATACCAACGCTAGTGGGTTTGACCGGACAATGCCCTAACA
>JAJJMA010046846.1:871-15432 GCA_023529015.1 Papaver nudicaule | reverse complement strand
AGGGAGTTCCCAGAGGAGCTGCAACCTATAGAGGATGACTATACCACAACAAGCATTCACCTAAGTGAAAAGAGTTTACGCTACCTTCCCTAAGGACCTTCACGTATGCTTGATGCTTGCGTTATTTGTCCGTAGACACCTCTATTTATAGCACTCAATAAGATAGGTTGCTTTGGAATAAGGCAATCAATTACTTGTCCCACAAGTTAGGGAAACCCTAAACTTGACAACCAAGTAATAGAGATTAATCTCAATTGGAATTCTTTTTATCATTATCTGCCAAGTGTTTTGTTAGCTCAAAAACACTTCAATATAGAAATCCAACAGACCAGAGATAATCTTATCTTATTGACTCATTGAGGATCGTTAGATGGAACACAAAAGAGTTTATGTTTTACACAAGTCCATCTAAGAGATAAAGGAGTTTTGGAATTTGACTCAAAGTGAAATTCTAGGAGAATATTCACTAAATTCGACACCAGCAAGATGACTACCGTCAGGTTCACGTACTGGTACGCGAATAAAATAGCCATCTCAAACTCAGAAGAATTTCCAAGTTTCTGCTACGCAAACCGGTTCGTGAACCGTGCGCCTGTCAGATTTCGTCAATTCTGGATTCCGCTGGAAGTACTGGGCTGAGCCAGAACTTAGACGTGTGTACGTCCTCAGTTGTGATCCATGGACTCTTTTCTCAAGAGTACTCCTTTAGATTCATCCATATCCAACTAACAGTTTGCAAGCAAACCATTGCAATGGACACATGGCACCGAATCTGTCTCATTCATTCTTGTACTCACAGTATTTGTGGGATCAAACACTGGTCATGACACAAGGCCACGTTACACAAGAATACGATCTCAATCGCTATTATCACTACTAAAGTAGACTATATTTCGAAAGAATAGATGAAGTAGAAATAGAAGAATATCCATAAAGTCATAACTCCTACTAACCTTTTGTCGATGAAGAATAATTGATGTCTTCTTTGTCTTCACAGTCTTCGTCTTCAAGGTCTCTACTACTTTGTCTATATCCCAATTCCGAAATCTAAACCCTAGTAAGCTAAATCAAGAATTGAGTTTTGACACCTAAAACTGACAACTAGCTTGACATACCAACGCTAGTGGGTTTGACCGGACAATGCCCTAACATCTTGCTCAAGAGTACTCCTTTAGATTCACCCATATCCAACAAGTGATTTGCAAGCAAACCATTGCAATGGACAAATGGTATTGAATCTATCGCATGCATTCTTATCAACTTAGTATTTGCGGAAACAAATACCAACATAACACATGGTCATGTAGATAAAAATACGATCTCAATCGCTATTAATATCACTACTAAAGTAGTCGACTATTTCGAAAGATAGAGAAAGTAGAATATAAGATTTTCCATAAAAATCATAACTCCTACTAACCTTTTGTCGATGAAGAATAATTGATGTCTTCACAGTCTTCGTCTTCAAGGTCTCTACTACTTAGTCTATATCCCAATTCCGAAATCTAAACTCTAGTAGGCTAAATCAAGAATTGTGTTTTGACACCTAAAACTGACAACCATCTTGACATACCAACGCTAGTGGTTTCGATCGGACAATGCCCTAACAAAAATAACTTTTATTAATGAAATAAAGTAGTACATGCTGAAAAACTCTAAAAAGCATGAAAAGGCAAACTACTTTTAGATATAGTTTATATTCCTTAGGCCTAAGTAAGAACAAGTTCTCATAAGGAACCAACTAATCTAATGGAAAGAAGTCTTGACGAAGTTATTGATTTCCTCAATGTCTTGATCCTCATTCATAGGCATGGGAATTTCAAGATCAAATCCCTTGGGCTCACTTATAGATGCCTTACGAGCTTCTTTCAAAAGTTTTTCTTGTTATGTTACAAGAGCTTGTTGAACAACCAGAGTTTTTAGAAACACTTCCCTAAGAGATCTCACTTCTCTTTTTGTTTCTCTGCATTCTTTGAGAATAGATGTAATCCTTTGATTCTTCTGAGAAGGTTTTTCATCCTTGTCAGACTTAGATTTCTTTTTCTTTTCTTGAACCAGGGTTTCTTTCCTTTGTTTTTGGTTGTTTTCAAAGGATCATCTGGTTTCATGGTATCCTTGTCAGTTGACTTAGGATCCTTTCTTGGGAAGGTATATCAAGGGGTTTTCCCATGTTGAAAATTTTTGAATGAAATAAGAAGAGGCTTCTGATTTCTTTATAAACAATTCTTCCAAGAATTTTCGAAGAAATAAGGACTGTCACAACTAGATACGATATGGATTTACCCTGAATCGTACGGAGAAAGTGGAACGGTTCGTGAACCGAATCTGCCTAGTGGACATTCATAACACGTGTATTTCACTGTTATTTCATTGATGTGTCCCACTTTGAGAGTGACCCAGTAACTAAATCTAACGGTGTATGACCACGCAACCATACAACTTATGGGTTACATAATAAAGGAATAATCAATTAAGGATCTTGATTACCTCCTTATTTAAGCAAAGTTAATTGATACGCATTTATATCTCATGTATTATATACAACACAAAAAGATACTGAGACAATAAATGTGATATCTTATGCATTTAAAGTTTAGATATTGCGTGATTCTGTGTGAAACTGAGAAGCCATTATAAAAATATATATATTTGTATGAATAATCTAATTTAGACTACCAGTGAAATCCTATTCTCAATGAAGATGTCTGGTTTGACTACTCAGTTTACGGCTCTCGGCTTATTATGCTTGCTTCTTATGGGTTTTTCCTACTCTGTCGATGCAGCTGCAAGACCAATTACTGGTTAGTATTGAAATCTTAACTGTAGCCTTATTTTTAATTAATAATAACGATCAAATAACTAATGGATGCACAATGCTTGCGCAGATGATGCAAGACCATTAGAAGATGAACATGGGTGTATAGGTCCTTGTGTTAATAATGATGAGTGTGATAAGAAATGCCGATCACTGGGTCATTCTAGCGGCGCTTGCGCTGGCCACCATGCTGCTTCATCAAGTCGTGGGGAGCAGATTGATGTGAACATGTTCGGAATAATAACATTTAAAGGTTGTTGTTGTTTTCATCGTCCCTAGGTTAGTTGGGGTCTCTGACTTGATGGATCTCTCTAGTCTTGTCTTTGCAATTTCAAGAGTAATAATAAAAAAATAAAGGGAAATTTGTCTTTGGGAGCAATTAAAGAGTTTTTTTTTCTTGAATAATTTATGCTTAGAGTTTGAGTCCAAACTTTGTCCCTTTGTGTTTATGTCCCGGACCCCGGTGGATCCCAGTCAAACACTTGACCCGACGTTGACCATTAATCATCCATAATTATTTTTTATTTTTGAATTAATCATTAAGAGCAAGCACTATGGGAAATTTTTTTTTCTACTTTTTGACGGTAACTCAGTTTCCACAACACATAAAATGTGGAGACTCATATCTGCATAGAATATATTATAAGGATTTATTGTAATAAAATGGAATTTGGTGGGACCAAAACTAAACTAGTTTATTTGACCACAAAGTGAAAAAGTGCGGAAACTCGGTTTCCGTCCCGCATCTGTATCTCTACCTGCTCCTACATATGTGTAGCACCACCTAGAGAAAATGCCAAGGATTTCCTAGATTGTAGAGAAATCCTTGACCTTAGTGGATGCCCATGCCCATCTCCTCATTGTCAAGATATCTCTACAATTTAGGGACCATAGTGCTTGCTCTAACTAACTAACAATGGTATGTACCGTTAGCCATTCATTGACCATTTACCATCCATAACAATGGTTTTTAGTTTTTGGTGTGACAAATGGACTTATGACAGACCCTTGAAGAAGAAAAAGTATCCAGTTATATATACAGTTTCTACATGCAAGAATGCAACAATTACAGAGATGTTGGAGGGTGGCTGGTGGGTTTGTGATGTTAGGAGGAATCTTTCTGTTGTTGAGTCTTTTCAATGGAGCATTCTTTGTAATGAACTAGGTCCAATTCATGATTTAGGCAGCAGGGGCGATGATTTGGTCTGTTTAAGGAAGGATTTTTTTGTGAAGAATTGTTATAATATGCAGGTGCAACAGGCGGGAGAGTAGGAGTTTTCTAAGGTCTTATGGAAAAAACATATTCCAGACAAAGTAAACTTCATGGTGCTAACTTTCATAAGTCTTTGCCTACTAAAACAACGCTCAGACACAGAAACATTAATATCCAAAATGTTAGTTGCTTGATGTGTGGAGTGCAGGAGAAGACTGCGGATCATTTGTTTCTACAATGTACTTATTGAAAAGTCGAGGGTACCGAGTACACCACCAATCTTTTATTTTAGTCCACCTATAAGCCAAACCTTGAACGGTTCTTGTAATCAGGAACTCAAGAACAAGATCTTTTTCCTCACTGATTGATTCACACAAGGGAGTCAATACAAGATCCGTAAGGCTATGTCAACAACCAAGTACGATACTTTAATTATAAATGACAAGTCAAATATAATGCGAAAATAAAGTAAAGTACACACAAGAATTTTGTTAACGAGGAAACTACGTAGAAAAACCCCGGGACCTAGTCCAGTTTGAATACTCTTAAGAATTAAGCCGCCAACACACATACTCTTACTACGGATCTGACTTATCTGACTCTGATGCTGAAAGAGAAGATGATGCTGAATTGGCTAAACTTTTAAAACCCTTAAATATGATCGACTCAGAAAACAAGCGATTGAGATCTGAGTTGACTCATCTAAAGGAAAGCATCAAAATCAAAGATGAACTTATTGAAGAACTGAATAAGGAAAATGAATCTCTAAAAGAATCTGTTCAAACACTGAAATTTCTGTTTCAGAAAATTCAGACAACATCAGTCACTTGCAGTCTTTGATCAATGCATCGCACGAATCTGATTAAACCGCATGTGTCCTTCATTCGAAATCATCTCAATCAATGAGAGTAATTGAAAATAAAGGAAGATATATGCAAGTAAATATATTTCATTATTTAAAAAAATAATAATTAAATATATATTTCTTTTGTTTCGAAACCCCCTGATCCCTAATAGGTAAAATATCATATTATATCCTTTATTTCCTAAGAATCTGATTTCGATATCAGCTTATGTTTGGTAGTTATGGATTTACGTAATAAGTTCCGAACCATATTAAGGAAATATACCCTAAATAGTAAAACAACAGGGTTTGAATCTCATTCCCTATTTATAGAGACCTAGACTAGAACTGTTTCGAAACCACGTCATGCGCTTATATCTTTTCCTCATTATATAAGAAGAAAAAGTCTGGTTACGAAAACCTCTGCTACTATGGAAGGTTGAAGACTTGTTCGACAAACCCTCTGATATTGATAGTATTCTTACTAATGAAAAGGTTGAAGACTTGTTCGACAAACCCTTCGAGCTAGATGAAGAATATTTGACAAACTCCTGTCACATAAAACTTGCTGAAGATGTGAAAAATATTGTAGCAATGATTTCCACCGATAGTGTAGTTGATCTTTTCGATCATTACAAGGTGATTAAGGAACAAGTTGATCCAAATACTAGGGAGATAGAACTAATGAGGTTGCGTCTCGATCGAGCATGTGAAAATATAGAAACCTTGATGAAGTTGTTCAAGAAACTTCTAGAATACTGTCTGCAAGAATCCTCAACCAATGCTGGATAGTCTTTATACGACATATCTAGAGTTTTGGTCTTCTATAGAGTCTTCCCTATGTTTCAAAATTATTATGAAATAGAATAAAAAGGTTATTAGTAGATTTTTATTTCTTTTATTATTATTTTGTTTTGAAAAACATTAAATAAAAATTATTATTATTTACTTGCGTCTGATTCAAATTTGTCCTTGAAAAATTTAGGGAAAAAATAAAATAAAATGTGTGTGTTGTAATTGTTCACGCAGTTTCGAATCAATTTTCTGAAAAATATAAAAAGTAGAAGATCATAAAAGTTAAATAGTACGTGAGTTTCGAATGCAACATTGAGTTAATATTTCCGAATCTATTATGGATGTATGTTGCAGGTTATCAAGTTAATTCTTTTATCTCCTATGGAGCTGATTTTTTTATTGTTTTAATATCTTGATATCATGGCTGTTATGTTTGTACTAACGACTGTGTTGCAGGTATGAGTATAACTATGTAAGGAGGATATGGATTTATGCTAGTCACAATACTATTGGATATCCTTGTCTCTTTTTGACTAGGAGTTATAGTATACGCATAAATCAATGGTTTTGGTATAATCTAGTATGACTACGGACGTGCTCGAAAACCCAAAACCAAGTCTAAGTCATTCTCTGGTAAAAACTGTTCCGTTGTTCTCATGTCCGAGGGAATGACAACCAACGGGGAAGAGTTCTTTTGTGAACTTGTGATCAATAGAAATATATCTTTAGGGGAGCGTGGTTGTAGAATATAAACGGAATATAATTGTTATCTGCTTATATCTTTTGTATTTCCTGACAGGTTTCTTGAGCTTATCATATATATATATGTGTGTGTGTGTGTGTGTGTGTGCAACTTGTCGAAATGTTGACCCGTGTGATTGCGATCATTCTTATATGTTGAATCGAGTTCTCTGAACTTGAGCATTTATCTCGTACCCAGATATTTTGGAGTCCCTTTGTCAATTATTTTTGACAAAAAGGTGGAGAAATATTGATAGCTTGACTTCGGTCAGTGCTTGGTCTTTGACAAAGCAGTGTCATATGGGGAGAAAAATGCATGCGCGTATATTGAAAAATGAATGAAAGCATGAACTAAGGGGGAGTAACACTTGATGTTACTAGCACTGTAGACTTTCGCGTTGTGCTACAGGTGATAACAATACGTCGGAGATTGATAGACATCCAAACTTACATTCTGGGGGAGTAAGTGTATTGGTTATCAATATTTTTCAATAGTACATATATTGTTTGCAGACTGACATATTTTGCAGGTACTATTGGTGTGATGTCAAGCTAAGTAGAAGAACTCAAAGCGTAGAACTTAGCTTTGAAATTTGTCGCTCATCTATGTAAAGAGTTTTTGTCACTAAAATTGGCAAAGGGGGAGATTGTTAGAGCATGACTCGGTCAACCTCACTAAGTGTTGGTATGTCAAGCTTAGGTGTCAAATTTAGTGATCAAAACTCGATCGCTAAACAACACACAATTAGGTGAAGTCATGTGAGAGTTAGCTTTAGGTTGTGGAAGATTTTGGTAGGATTTAGAATTACTGGTTGAAGAGTTGAAGAAAGACTGAAGATCAAACGAATATATCCGGCTTCATCATTCAACAGGTTAGTGAATCTAAATAACGTGATTCCATTATCTTTTACACTTGTGCTACAAAAGACATAAACATAACTCTCAACTTGAGTTTTACGTTATGACTTGATCACTTGTGATCAGTGTGTCTTATGATAACTCCGCTTTACCACTTGTGGTATTAGTGTTGTAGTTATGATGTACCAATATTTCTTAGAGCTTTCTTTTCTTCTCCGTCTCTAAGTTAATATAAAGGTTTTTCCTAAAACCTTTTCGAGTTGGATATAGCAATGTGATGTTATCTCGTTAGTACTACGAGATTTGATCCATCACAGTATTGTGTCTCTTCTTACCTAGTCTGGTTCTGTCGGATTGATTGCATATATTTATATGAGAGAATGTAAGAGAGATTGTGACTCACACTTATGTTGTGTAGACTCGAAATACTGCTACTCTGAGATTTGAATACGACGTCATGGTTTGGCTCTGAACTCTGAAGTTCTGAATCATTCATTTGATTCTGTATATCTTGTATGCCATATCTCACTTCTGGATTCCGAAACCATATTTGTGTATCTCAACTTATGAATTTTCAATGTTCGAAACCTCAACGTAGGTTTTGGTAAAACTAACGTTGATTTCGAAACCATAATATGGTTTTCGCATTCATAAGCTATTGGTCCGAAACTTAAATATTGTGACCAATCAGATATAACAGATTCGTAACTATGTTTGTGTGGCTGACAGTGACTTGAGAGTCGAGGCCAATGTGTCTTGACCATGTGAGATCTAAAAAGGTCGAAAAGACCCTGGGGTTTCCTAAAGGTTTATGTGAACTGGGAAATATATTCCTGTGCGTCGAGGCTAAAAAGGTGTGATGCTGAAACGGTTCTCGACCACATGGACTCTCAAGTTCGACACCAAACATCTGTGAAGAATTTAATATGTGTTTCTTGTTTCGGAACCTTAACCAAGGTTTGTTAAACATAATCTAGATTTCGAAACCAAGCTTTAGGTTTCGCTATGTGAAAACTTGATTTGGGAACCTTAATATGGTTCTGGTCATATAATGAACTTTAGGTTCCGAAACCTTAATTTGGTTTCTGCCAAAACAGATGTACGTTTCGAAACCTTAATATGGTTGACTCAGAATACGTATCTTCGAAGTTCAAAATCTATCTTTTTGATTTGTGCTTCAACGAATTAATGAGTTTGATATTCTCAGTTTGAAGTTTGAATTCGTTCATCTTCAATATACAACTTGAAAAAGCAGGGGTACCGAAATACAACCAACTTTTCGTTTGGGCTCGTGAGACTGATGGTCAGATCTGGACGATCTCAAAAATCAATATCCAGATCCGTTAGCCTGAGTTTGGATCACAAGGATCAGTCCAACGCAAGAAAGGGTCTTGGTAAATCCAATGGATGGATTGAGGACAACGATCAGGTTTATTAATAACGTACTTCTTGTGTTTGCTTTAATTATATAATCAGATAATATAATGCGGAAAGTAAAGCACACAAGACACCAGAGATTTTTTTAACGAGGAAACTACAACTTGTAAAAAAACCTCGGGACCTCGTCCAGACTGAACACCGCACAGTACAAACTGACTACAAACACTAGCCTACTATAAGACTTCAGTCTGGGATGTAGCAGAGACCAATTCCACCCTCCAAGCGAACTGGATACTGTCGCACTCCTTACGTCTCTAGATTCCCCACAGATCGTCACGCACTTGATTCCCCTAGCTGACATCCTTTACAGGCCTAGGAGTTGCTTTAACCGATGTTAAAGGCTGTGTCAACAATTCCGACTTTGCAACCTCAATTGTCAACTGTATGTTTGAAATGTCCTCTATCAGTTTGACACACACAAAGTGACTTCCTTCAGATTGCTCCAGGTCATACGGAAATCTACTTACAAGCGGGGGCTGACAAGTAAACCGAGTAAACTATGCCCAACTTGTCTCTACCTCAGTTGTAAGAAAGAATCACTTAAGAAACTTATACAACTAGAGCTAACTAGGTCTTACAACACCGAGTGCAGCCGTGCGTTGCTTCCTTTCGGAACCCTGTGTGTAACGTATCAGTTCTTGAATGGCCTTATATCAGAAGAGAAGGACCGTAGAATAGACAAGAATGTGATCAGGTTACCAAGGTTACAGGTTATTCTGATTTCAACCACTAAGGTTTCAATCTCCTACCTGTGCTTCCCAACTCTCAAGAGAAGTCTTTATAGTTGTAGGTAAATCCCGTGAGGAACTGCTTACCTAATAGAGGATGACTATACCACACCAAGCGTTCATCGAAGTGAAAAGAGTTTACGTTCACTTCCCTAAGGACCTTCACGTATGCTTGATGCTTGAGGTATTCGTCCATAGACACCTCTATTTATAGCACTCAATAAGATTGGTTGCTTTGGAATAAAGCAATCAATTACTTGTCCCACAAGTTTTCCTAAACTTGCAAACCAAGTAATAGAGATTAATCTCAATTGGAATCATTAATCATTTATCTGCCAAGTGTTTGTTAGCTCAAAAACACTTCAAGATAGAAATCCAACAGACCAGAGATAATCTTTATCTTATTGACACATTGAGAACCGTTAGATGGACCACATAAGATATTTTTGTGATAATCCAAGTCCAACTAAGAGATAAAGGAGTTCAGAGTTTAACCCGAGTGAAAATCCAGAAGAATATTCACTTGGGACGGTTTGCGAAACGTCCATCTGAATCACAGCCAAAAGTATCAGGTTCGCGTAAGTACGCGTACAAAATGACACTCTGGAACTCAGGAGAAAATCCAAGTTTCTGTTCCACGTACGGTTCGGGAACCGTCCGCTATTCAGGTTAGGGTTTAACGGGACCCGCTGGAAGTTCTGGGCTTAACCATTACTTAAACGTGTGACGTCCTCAGCTGTAATCCACTGGACTCTTGCTCAAGAGTACTCCTTTAGATTCACCCATATCCAACAAGTGATTTGCAAGCAAACCATTGCAATGGACAAATGGTATCGAATTTATCTCATGCATTCTTGTAACCTTAGTATTTGCGGAAACAAACACTAACATAACACATGGTCATGTAGACAAAAACATGATCTCAATCGCTGTTATAACACTACTAAAGTAGCCGACTATTTCGAAAGATAGAGAAATTAGAATAGAAGAATTTCATAAAAGTCATAACTCCTACTAACTTTTGTCGATGAAGAATAATTGATGTCTTCTTTGTCTTCACAGTCTTCGTCTTCAAGGTCTCAACTACTTAATCTCATATCCCAATTCTGAAATCTAAACTCTAGTAGGCTAAATCAAGAATTGTGTTTTGACACCTAAAAGTGACAACTAGCTTGACATACCAACGCTAGTGGGTTTGACCGGACAATGCCCTAACACAACTAAGTGGGATTGAGTTATCATCTGAAATATAGTTAGTCGCTCTAGTTAGCAGACACATGTTTTCAGATTAACACTGTACGTGATTAAATCTTCGTATGTTTACTACTCGATCAAATATTCATTTGATTATTCATTTGATGTTTTGATTTGAATTCATGGATATCATTAACGTGACATCTATATTGGAATCAAGAATTCAGGAGATTTAACATTTTGCTAGTTACTCGTGGAATCTCGCACCGTACTTCCAATGGTATATCTATTTGCGTGATTCGGAATGTCTGAACCTATGTGTTCACTTAAACATAACACACAAGGCTCTGTCCACGTTTGTTATGATACGTTTATGCGGAACGTTGAACCACGTTGGACCAGATCCCACTTCCACCTAGGTTCGTCTGGTTAGCCCAGCAATACCAAGGAAGTAATGTCGACACTATTAAACCTGGTGACGACATTTAGAAGTTGTTAGGACATTGTCCGGTCAAACCCACTAGCGTTGGTATGTCAAGCTAGTTGTCAGTTTTAGATGTCAAAACTCAATTCTTGATTTAGCCTACTAGAGTTTAGATTTCGGAATTGGGATATAGACAAAGTAGTAGATACCTTGAAGACGAAGACTGTGAAGACAAAGAAGACATCAATTATTCTTCATCGACAAAAAGTTAGTAGGAGTTATGACTTTATGGAAATTCTTCTATTCTACTTTCTCTATTCTTTCGAAATATAGTCGACTACTTTAGTAGTGATAATAGCGATTGAGATCGTATTCTTGTCTAACGTGGCCTTGTGTCATGACTAGTATTTGTTCCCACAAATGCTATGAGTACAAGAATGAATGGGATAGATTCGATACCATTTGTCCATTGCAATGGTTTGCTTGGAAATCATTAGTTGGATATGGGTGAATCTAAAGGAGTACTCTTGAATGGCGGACGGTTCACGAACAGGTACACAAACCAGAAACTCGGATTTCTCCTGAGTTCCAAGGTGACTGAACATTTCACGAACCTACGCGAACCTAGATGTCGGTTGCTTTGGATGGTATTCAGATTAAGTGTATATTCTTCCAGGGTCCATCTAACGATCCTCAATGAGTCAATAAGATAAAGATTATCTCTGGTCTGTTGGATTCTATCTTGAAGTGTTTTTGAGCTATCAAAACACTTGGCAGATAAATGTTAAAAAGAATTCCAATTGAGATTAATCTCTATTACTTGGTTGGCAAGTTTAGGGTTTCCTTAACTTGTGGGACAAGTAATTGATTGCTTTATTCCAAAGCAACCTATCTTATTGAGTGTTATAAATAGAGGTGTCTACGGACAAATACCGCAAGCATCAAGCATACGTGAAGGTCCTTAGAGAAGTGATCGTAAACTCTTTTCACTTCGGTGAACGCTTGTTGTGGTATAGTCATCCTCTATAGGTTGCAGCTCCTCTGGGAACTCCCTACGACTATAAAAGACTTCTCTTGAGAGTTGGGAAGCACAGGTAGGAGATTGAGACCTTATTTGGTTGAAATCAGATTAACCTGTAGCCTTGGTAACCTGATTACGTTCTTGTCTATTCTAAAGTCCGTCTCTTCTGCTATACGGCTATTCATGAACTGATACGTTACACACAAGGTTGAAAGGTAGCAACGCACGGCTGCACTCGGTGTTGTAAGACCTAGTTAGCTCCGGTTGTACAAGTTTCTTAAGTGATTCTTCGTGTACAACTGAGGTAGAGACAAGTTGGGCATAACTTACTCGGTTTGCTTGTCAGCCCTGATTTGTAAAGTAGATTTCCGTATGACCTGAAGCAATCCGAAGGAAGTCAACTTGTGTATGAGAAATTGATAGAGGAAAGTTACATCATACGTCAACAATTAGGTTGCAAAACCAGTATTGCTCACACAAGCCTTTGACAGCGGTCAAAGCAACTCCTAGGCCTGTAAAGGACGTCAGCTGGGGAATCAAGTGCGTCACGATCTGTGGGGGATCTAGAGACGTAAGGAGTGCGACAGTAGCCAATTCGCTTGGAGGGCTTGAGTTGGTCTCTGCTACATCCCAGACCGAAGTCTTATAGTAGGCTAGTGTTTGTAGTCAGTTTGTACTGGGCGGTGTTCAATCTGGACGAGGTCCCGAGGTTTTTCTGCAAGGCAGTTTCCTCGTTAAAAAAACGTTCTGGTGTCTTGTGTGCTTTTCTTTTCCGCAATTATATAAACTCTGACATATAATTAAAAGCAAACACAAGAAGTACGTTATCCATAACCGTTGAGTTTATTCCAAAGATTCGTCTTTGTCGAGTTGATCCCTAGATCACAACTCCGGTTATTTAAGTTTGGATATTGATTTTTGAGATAGTCCAGACCTAACCATAAGACTCACGAGCCCAAACGAAAAGTTGGTTGTATTTCTGTACCCCTCCTTTTTCAATTGGTATCAGAGCAGGTGAACACATTAAAGACGTAACTGTCTGTGTTTATCTCGGTTCGTGAAATAACGTCAAAATGAAGGGATCAGGCTTTGATTACTCAAAGTCATTAGGATTGTCTACTCCAAAGGCATCCACTCCACCTGTTTCGCAACAGGTTGGAATAAATTCTGGTAAACTCCAAGCTGCAGTAATCCAGAATGATCCTTCATCCAGAAGTCTCAAGATTGAACAAACAGAGGAATACATATCCCTGGGAGAAAAATATGTTCAAAGTCTAAGTGATCTCCATGATGCACTCACTCGTGAATGCTCACTTTAAGAACTACTAGAACAACAACTCCAGAAATTGGAAACAGTTGTTCAAGCACTCAGAGAGTCTAAAGAGAAGATTTCTTGCTTAGAAACTGCTCTTACTTTGAGTCAAAATCGTGAAAAACAAGTTGCGGAAAAACACGATTTGGAGATTGAAAACATTCTGATCAGCAAAAAGAATGTAGAAGATCACTTAGCCAATGCTCAAGAAAGATGCAAAACTCTTGAAGAAGAAAATCTGAAACTTATGGACTTGTCCCAAATCCATAGTAAATCAGAAAAGACTTCAAGAAGCGATGTGAAAAAACCGTACACTCCACCTATCACATCTGCTAAAGTCATTGTATCTGCTAAAGTCACTAATAAAAAGAAGACAAAACCTTCAATCACCACGAATGTAGTGACCACATTATCTGATTCCTCGGGTAATGATAGTGATAAGCAGAATGGTGGTAAAAGATATGAAAATACATGTCGATTCTGTAAAAAGAAAGGACACCACCAAAGAAACTGTAATAGTCAGAAGAAGGAGAAGCATATTGATCAACTGCAACACACGTTAAACCTTGTGTTAAAAAACGTGTCTGAACTCTGCAGGCCTAATCCACGGGTGATCCCTAGAAATAAGGCCTACAAGAGATCATCTTCACCCATGAAAAATGGCAGAACTATTACTGAAAAATGGAGACATAATGATCAATCGTGGGATAAGAGAATCTCTTTAGTCTCACGCAATAAGTCTCCAAACAAGACAACCACTTCTTCAAGAAACCAATCTCATCTCAATCGATTGGTCACTCAAGAGGAGTTACACAAGGTGTTGTCTGATTTTGCTAAGCAAAGTCACTCCCAGAAGAAGAAGTCTAGAAGTTCCTCCCACACTGGGTCACATCATGACGACAGTCACTTCTATGATAACTCCAAGGGAACGTCATCCAAGTCTAGAAATGGCGGAAAACTGGTGAGTCTCCAGGAACTCACCAAGACACTAAATTCTAGTGTCACACAAGCTTCCTTATTTGTGTACTGGAAATAAGGAATGCTTTATCACAGGATTACCATTGAGAAAAACTACTGAGAAACGTACACAGTAGAGACACTGAGTCCCTATCGGACCTATCAGTTTGTGAACCAGTTCGCGAACCTAGTAAAAGTGTTTTCTGTGCGTGAAACTCA
>JAJJMA010046827.1:0-11242 GCA_023529015.1 Papaver nudicaule | reverse complement strand
GGCGCCATGGCCTTTGGCCAAACTATTTAGCGGCGCCATGAATATGGCGCCATGGCCTTTGGCCAAACTATTTTGTGGCGCCATGAATATGGCGCCATGGCCTTTGGCCAAACTATTTTGTGGCGCCATGGATATGGCGCCATGGCCTTTGGCCAAACTATTTTGTGGCGCCATGGATATGGCGCCATGGATATGGCGCCATGGCCTTTGGCCAAACTATTTTGTGGCGCCATGAATATGGCGCCATGGCCTTTTGGCCAGGCCAGCTAGGCCAATCTTTGAGGTGCCATGCTATGTGGCGTTATGGCTTTGGCATCTGGCCAAGCTCAGCTTTGCGGCATCCTGTGCCTTAGTCGTGGTGTGCGCGCTTACGCTACAACCCCTTTTGAAGTCATGGCATGCTTATCCATGGTACGCTAGACCATCCTGAACTTGGGATTAGATCTGCTTAGGCCTGTTTAGGCTGGTGTATGCTTCTCAGAGAGCTCCGGACCGGCCTGGAGCTTCAATATTCCGAGGTTTGCACCAAGACTCATGCGTTGAGTCGTATTTAAGAGGAAATCCATGAGGATACGTCTCTGTTGATCTTTCACCGTGTACCATCAAGCGAGGTCTGGCTCTGAGCTGATCGATGGGTTTAATATGTTGGTGAGATCGTTAGTACTGCACTATGATATTACCCTCTCCACCGGAGTTATAAGAGAGAGCTCATAGAGAGTTTATTTGGCTCATGGAATGGGTTGCACTCCGAGCTATAGAGATGAGCCTGAATAGGCGATTGCCTTTAATAAGACATGGTTTCGAGAGTGTTTTGACAATCTTGTCCCTCTCTCATTTTTCACCATCTACAGCCACATAGCATGGCACTCTGAACCATGGACCACCATGGATTTACGAGAATTGGTGCAAAGACGCCACAAACCTACTTGGCCTTGGCCAAAAGCCAAGGCCACGCCACAAGACACGGCCACAAACAAACTGGCCTTGGCCAGAAGCCAAGGCCGTGGCGCCATGAACCATGGCGCCACAACAAGTTGGCCTTGGCCAAAGGCCAAGGCCATGGCGCCATGGAACAAGCGCAAAGCGCCTTAGAAACTTGGCCCTGGCCAAAGGCCAAGGCCATGGCGCCAAGAGCCATGGCGCCATAGAACTAGCGCAAAGCGCTTTAGGCTTAGCCTTGGCCAAGAGCCAAGGCTGTAGCCCCTTGGACTATGGCGCTACACACTTCTATGCACTTGCGCCCCATAGGCACTACGATCATATTTGGTCACGCCAGTTAGTCATACGACTCTACTTTACTCAACTCAACTACGCAATATCCGCGTACCACTCGAGACATCAAAAACATCACATGGGGGGATAACTTTAAGGGTATTGGTCTGGCGGTCTACGGCAGTTGAAAGAAACTGATGGAGATAGTGGACAGTTACGAGAAGATGGCGCGAGTGGGCATGTTCTACACGACTCAGGCAGTTGCGGAAACCAAATCATGTCCTCCACTCCCCCACTCTTCCACGACTCCCACCTTCTCTGTCGAGAGATCAGGGTAAGTTCAAAACTATAAATAGAGGCTTCCTCTATCTTCCAAGGCAGAACGGCTAGACACAGAAACAGAAACAACAACATCAGAGCCTCAGAGAAAACACACCTGAGAATCCAAACACGTTTCTAGCCTTGGAGATTTCTAGTCGACTTCACGACGGAGATCTTGAACTCTTACACCCAAAACACATCCTCAACCTGATCTCAAGTTTCTTCGTTGTTTCCCTCCCTAGACCAACCTCTATCCTCTCTGTGACCGAAGCAAGACGGGAACGGCCATTTTGTTGGTTTAGGCTTGTCTTATTCGACTTTGATCTCCGAGCACTACGAAAGTACCTAGAGACGGTACATGGGTAAACACGCCATGACTTCAAGTGTGTTGTAGCATAAGCACACACACCACAACTAAGGCACAAGTTGCCCCAAAGTCGACCCTGGCCAGATGCCAAAGTCATAACGCCACATAGCATGGCACTCTGAACCATGGACCACCATGGATTTACGAGAAATTGGTGCAAATACGCCACAAACCTACTTGGCCTTGGCCAAAAGCCAAGGCCACGCCACAAGACACGGCCACAAACAAACTGGCCTTGGCCAGAAGCCAAGGCCGTGGCGCCATGAACCATAGCACCACAACAAGTTGGCCTTGACCAAAGGCCAAGGCCGTGGCGCCATGGAACAAGCGCAAAGCGCCTTAGAAACTTGGCCCTGGCCAAACGCCAAGGCAGTGGCGCCATGAACTATGGCGCCACTACCATAAACCTAGCGCAAGGCGCTTCAAGAACTTGGCCCTGGCCAAAGGCCAAGGCCATGGCGCCATAGAACTAGCGCTTTAGGCTGTAGCCCCTTGGGCTATGGCGCTACGCACTCCTATGCACTTGCGCCCCATAGGCACTACGATCATATTTGGTCACGCCAGTTAGTCATACGACTCTACTTTACTCAACTCAACTACGCAATATCCGCGTACCACTCGAGACATCAAAAACATCACATGGGGGGATAACTTTAGGGGTATTGGTCTGGCGGTCTACGGCAGTTGAAAGAAACTGATGGAGATAGTGGACAGTTACGAGAAGATGGCGCGAGTGGGCATGTTCTACACGACTTAGGCAGTTGCGGAAACCAACTCATGTCCTCCACTCCCCCACTCTTCCACGACTCCCACCTTCTCTGTCGAGAGATCAGGGTGAGTTCAAAACTATAAATAGAGGCTTCCTCTATCTTCCAAGGCAGAACGGCTAGAACACAGAAATAGAAACAACAACATCAGAGCCTCAGAGAAAACACACCTGAGAATCCAAACACGTTTCTAGCCTTGGAAATTTCTAGTCAACTTCACGACGGAGATCTTGAACTCTTACACCCCAACCACATCCTCAACCTGATCTCAAGTTTCTTCGATGTTTCTTTCCCTAGACCAACCTCTATCCTCTCTGTGACCGAAGCAAAACGAGAACGGCCATTTTCTTGGTTTAGGCTTGTCTTGTTCGACTTTGATCTCCGAGCACTACGAAAGTACCCAGAGACGGTACATTGTTTTTGCAGGTAAAAACAGTTTCCGATCCCCCCCCCCCCCCTTTAAGGGTAGAGGATCTCTTATTTATATGGATCACTGAGGACAACCCCTCAGTGATCCAATACTACTTAGCTAAACAATATGTGTACACATTATGTCGGTTACATATCCTTCCTTCCGTTGTGAGGATAAGTAAGGATCCGCTCATGGATTAGCTATACAACTATGAAGTGCGGAGGTTAATCCCTCCGCCTATTATCCTACGAGTATGGGCAGCGGAGGACATACCCTCCGCTGCACCTTTTATACCTTAAGATGTTGCGCTGGCTTTTAGGTACATATGAAATATGACACCCACAATCTGCCCAATTTTTTTATAAAATAAAGCAAACACATATTTTACTTTTAGATCATTTCGGACATGACGCCTATTCAAACCCGCGCTTGCTTCTTCAACCTTCTTCTCGGGAACCGCCGTCTGTTGAGAAATTGGACCATTGCGTCTTTACTGTTTGACGTGAGATCTCTGATATATAAAATACTTTTCTTCTTCACTTCTTATGTGTAGATGACAAAATATAGCATCCACCACAGAAGACAACAGAAACCGGACATGAGGTACTGCAGGTCCTGCATAACGGCTCGAAGGAGGATTAGACCGAGATACCAGAGTCTGGATAGGCGCTAACGGATGCGGATACAGAACCCGGCACGACATAAGGCGGTTAAGCGACAACAAAGACTACCGAAGAGACTACGAGGTTCTGTCATCCAGGAGGCGGGAATTCGAGCTAAACAATCGGATCTTAGATATTTATCTGATGTATTTACTGATTTACCCTTAAACTTGTATTCCCGTCGTCTATAAAAGGCCAGCCACGCCTCATTTGTAAACCAAGTAATTCATGAATGAGAAAACAGACTAGACTTTTTCTCTCTAAACAATCTCTCTCTCTCTCTCTCTTTACTTTTCTGTTAGCATGGTTAGTTGAAGCAAAACATTGGTACCTCATTATCGATCAAGTAGATTCAAACACTAGGAGAAGATTATTAGATCAAAGCAAAGTCTAATTATTTCTTAGATCACCGGATTGACACCGGATAATTGGTGAAGGTATGATCTAAACCTAATTTCGTATCTTCATTTGGCGCCGACTGAGGTTGAATTCTTGTTTTTAAGCATATCTCGTTGTTTTCATTAATATTTGAAGGTTTCAAAACAGTTTTCTATACAATTGTTAGTATTTTCAACAATTTTTAGAGCTCATACAACTTTTTGCGGTAAATGAAAATTTAAAACCTAAAATTTTCAGATCTGAAAATTCATACGTTTATTTACAAGTCTGTGTTGAAAAATACTTTTAAAACGAAAAATCTAAGGTTTATAAAGACGGATGATAACAATTGGAAGCTTAATTAATAATTTTAATGTTTTCATGAGAAAAATTGATAACGAATCGAGAATGATAAAGAAATAAAGGATATGAAGATTCACAGACGTAATTCACTCAAAAAACTAACAGATCTAAAAGAAACTACACTCAGGGAAGTTTTTCTTAAATTAAAGATTATATTCATTCAAAGTATCGATTAATTTCATGATTTAGAATTTAAAACGAATAAAATATGTTTCTGCATGTTTAGATTATAAGTAAAATTGCATTAATTGGAGATTTATATTGATAATTCATATTCAGATTTAGAATTCAAATATTTTCTTTAGATTCCGGTTAGAATTAGTCATGTTGAAAACCATATTCAAAGTTTTACTTAGAGGAAGTTTGAACTCGAAAAACCTAGATATGAGAAGTAAATACAGATACACATAATACAGAACCTGATATAGGTGATTGTGAACGATTATGCGAGTTCAGATTCAGTCAAGTGTCCTTAGATTATAGTTCGATTTATAACCATTAGATATATCAAAACCTAGAGATAGATAATCTAGATCTGGAGATTTTGGATGATATGATCAAGTTTATTTAGCAATTTTCACTTTATATTAAGCCAGGAAAGAATTTGTTCAGCTTTAGTTAATAAAATTAATTTTGTTGTGGATTTATTCTCAGATCAACAGAATAAATTGTTTCATATGCAAAGATCACATATCTAGATTTCTCTTTCAATATTTGCAAGTACTTATTCTCAGATAATTATTTTCATATGCATGATTTAATTTTACAAATCAAGACTTCAGATGTAAGTAATTATTTTCAGATCCGATATCAAATTTGATAGCAAGATGAACTGTAAACAGAAACAGGACCTGACATATCCAAAAACATTAGAGGAGCATCAGATTCTTTTCAAAAGGATCTTATATAGCAGATTTGTATTCGAAATAACTTAGAATTCTTTTTATATAATAAAAAATAACTTATGCATTAATATCATGATTTTTGATTGGTGAAGCTCAAAAGAAAAATGGCTCCAAAGCGCGTACAAACAAGATATGGGATACCATCTCCGCAACGGAGTACTACAGAACAAAGAGAGGCATCTAACAGTCAGAACAAGACAACAGTGCATACTCTAGGAATGCCACCATGGACACCTACAAGAATTGACTCAACACAACAAGTTACAACAACAGAGCCTGTATCTTCTATTCAAACAACTATTGTTGCATCCTCAGTACCACAAGTAGTCGCAACTACAGAACCTGTGATGGCATAAATAAAATCAGAACCAGTAACACAACAATTAATGACAAGCAATGCATTACCATCAACACCTGAGATAATACCTCTTTCGCCAACAACTGCATCGGAACTTGCTATTCAACAAAATACAATTCAAATTGATGACATCACAGATACTCAGTACACGAGAAGATTGGGGAAAGAACCAATGCTACCACAAGCACGGATCATCGAATTTCCCGCTGACATGTTCAGAGATATGATGAAATCAATTTGTGCATTAACTGAAAAGGTAGAAAAATTGCAGATGCTGCATACAGGACATCAAGCTTCAGGACCTGCAATATCAAACACAAATTTTAAACCTCTTGATGGAAGATTCAGATCTCCTTTAGAATTACCTACATCTACATCAGAAAGAGTGTACCAGTCAAATAGAAATGACAGAAGCAGTTATCAAGGAACACAAAGAAACAACACAAATACAATTCTACATCAAGAACATGTACTGAATCATATACCAACAGATTCAACGACAAGAATGACTATGTCAAGACAACCAGAGACATTTGAAGAAAATATCATAAGAATGCTTCGAGAACAGGAGAGGACAAAGTACGGCTTTTGATTACAAAACCAAAGATTGATCCAACTAGGAAATTTCATGATGAACCATTATCATTAGTAGTCGAGAAATGCAGTTTGACAGAAAAATTCCATTAACCAACTTTCAGGACCTTCAAAGGAGATATTGATCCTAATAAACATATATTCTATTATGAGCAAATGATGGCATTATGATACATTAATCATGGCTTGATTCTTCCTAGCAGTTTACAAGGCGATGTTCTTAACTAGTTCAGCAGTTTACCTGAAAACTCAATTGCAACATATGAAAACCTTAGAGATAGGTTCAAGCAGTTATTCATGCAATATCAAACAGGCAGATGTTCTTGAGATACTCTTCGATGTGCATCAACAACCAGATGAGTCATTTACAGAATTCTTACTCAGATTCAAAGCAGCAGCAACACCTGTTGGAAAGAAAAATGAGAAGATGATATGTGTCTTATTCAAAAAAGCACTTCTACCAGGACCAATAAGGGATTCATTCTCAGACTCTGTACTAAATTCCTTGGAGGATATTTATGGGAAAGCAGGAAAGTTTGTACGAAGAGAACAAGACAACGGTCTAACAAAATCAGACAACAAGCTGTTTTCAGAACAAAAACTATATGCAACAATACCAAATTCTGGGGATAAGAGAGTACACTCACCAAAGTCACCATCAGATCAGCCAGATCAGAAGAAATCTCATAGAGAGGATGTGGAAAGCAGATGGAGAGAAGAAGAAAAGCATTCATAAAATTAAGCACGTCCCCAGAAGAAATACTTAAGAGCATAAAGGATGAACCATTTTATGAACCACCAAGACCTTTGAGGAATAGTGGGAGAGGGAAATCCTATTGTGATTATCATGGATCGTTCGGCCACCACCCAAATTCATGTATAAATTTGAGGAGATTCATTGATAGAAAGATGGAGGAGGGATATCTGAAGGAATCTATTCTAAGTACGGCAACATCACCACCAGGAAGTAAGAGCCCAGAAAATATTGTCAAAGGATGCGTGAATATGATCCATTCAGACCCAATGCATGTAAACAATGCGAGGATAGATATCTCAGACAAAAAGAGGAAGTTGGAAGAAGTAAATTCAGCAGGATGTATCCTTGATCCGAAAAGCCGAGAATTGATTCTACCACCGAACGACATAATATTTACAAAGCATGACTTAGCTGGAGTAACTATACCTCATTCTGATGCATTAGTAATTGAACTACTAATTGATAATTGGTATTGCAGGAAAATCCTCATTGATCAGGGATCAACATGTGATATCATTTACCTTCAAGCAGCTGAACAGATGAAACTCACAAATGATGGTGTACTCAAGGAAAATAGCTCTGCAGTAATAGGCTTTAATGGATCAAGAACCTACCCAATGGGAGAAGTAACTTTACCAGTACAAGCAGGACCAATCACAACATTAGTGACATTCCTGGTGCTCAACACAAAGTCACCGTACAATGTGATCTTAGGCAGAAATTGGCTACATGTAATGTAGGCGGTGCCATCTACGTACCATCAGAAACTGAAGTTTAACACTAAGGATGGAGTATGTACAGTACCTGGAAATCAATCAGTTTCGAAGGAATTAGCAGTATTAACATTAATCGAGGGGGATCCGTATGAAACAACAAGGCATGACGCAACATACCAAGTTTGAAGTCCGGACCTGAACTACAGAACCTGCAACAAGGATGTAAAGATGAAATTACAGAGTCTGTGATCAAAGGAGGAAAAACAAGAATAGTTTTGACAAAAAAAGAGAGAAATATATTAGAGAAATTGAAAAATCTCATGTTAGAGCAATAACAAAGCTCATGTTAAAGCATTAACAAAGCTCATGTTAGAGCATAAAGTGTTCTATAGAGATAATAAACCTTATAGAGCATTTACAAAACTAGGTTATTAAGGAAAAGCTCATAGTAGAGCATAAGATAGAGAGTTCGTGTTTAGGGCATTTAGGAACTGTTTTTAAGAAAGAGTTGTTCTTTTTCAAGTTTGAAAACGTTATCAGTTATAAAGTAGAACGTTCCGTATCTTCAGAATTTTTTTTTCCAGAATACTACAGTTTACTGTTATGGCTAAATTGTTTCAAAGAGATACAATAAAACAAAACTTCATAGATAACAATAAGAGACAATGCGATAATGATCTTTATCTTCATTATGATAAAGAGACAGATTGATCAATAACACATCAGCTAGTGTTATAAAAAGAATAAAGCAGAATCTGCCATAAACATCATCAAAACTCTATATTTACAGAATATGTAAAAAAAAACAAACGTAGAACCTGCAAAAGGAATAAAAACATAAGATGCAACAAGCAGTATTATCTCAATTTACAGAATCTGCATAAGAACTATAAAGAAAAAAATATTAATATAATGATAATAATGAATAATAATAACAATAAATAATAATAAATTATATGGTGAGGTTCGTAAAACTAAGTCTTTCAGATCATAGGCGTTAAGGGAAAACAACAAACCCTATTATGTCAACTCAGGTCCAAATGTTATATGGCAGAATCTGATGTCATATAACACAGACCATCGCTATCATTGAATATCTAAGACTGATCCTGGTATAAGAGCTGCCCCGATCAAAATAGAAGCTCAAACCTGAAGTTCACATAACAGCACAGAAAGAGACCCTGGCCAGGTATCTCGAAATAAGACTGTTCGCACCATTTGAGTAAAGCTGTATTCTCAAATGGGAAGAGGTAAAGAACCATGCAATCCAAAACAGTAGAGGAAAGACAAGAACCAGACATCACCATACACAAATATACAAATAAAATATAGTGCTAATAACAAAGAAAAGTTGAGAGTAAAAGAAATGGGTGCAAATAAAGCAACAAAAAATATCCACCAAATCCAAAAACAAGAAAATGATGTTCTGGATTATTAAACAAATACTACAGAGACGAGAATATCTGATGAATCAAGAGTTATTGGAGCTGCGACTTTAAGTAGGTAAGTTCCTTATCTAGTGCATCATTGCCCAATCTCAATTTTAAATTAGATAATTTTAGAGAAGAGCATTTCCCCATCAAAGATAAGGATTCCTTTTCTAGATTAACCTTATAAGCATTCGATTCGGTAACAAGCTTGTTCATCACTGTAACACGCTCTCTAATCTCACCTATAGCAGAATTACATACAATTTCGTAGCTTTCAGGATTTTCAGTTCCTCCTCTTTATCTCTTAGAAACTTCTGAGAATTAGAAATAGAAATCTCCAGCTGATCAAAATCTCTAAGAAATGAAGCATTCAATTCAAAGCGATTAACAGATCCAATTGCACGTGTTGATACTAATTTTCCCATATCATACTTCAAACGAATATTGTTAGAGGATCGATTGCTTAAGTCGTTGGTGGCCTTTGTTCGTTAACAAACGGGGATTAGTTCGTAAATTTGAACGTATTATCGTTGGTTATTATGATCCAAGTTGGCTACTGACTGCAATCGTGGTAATATCTTGAAGACAATTGTCGACAAAGTTAACTACAAAAGATATAACTAAAATAGTAATCAACACAACAATTAACGAGGTTCAGCAGCCGTGTGCTTACGTCCTCGGGGGTAAAATCAGTTGTTCTATTATATCAAATCAATAAAGCTTTCTCTGGTTTACAATATCAGTCACTTCAATTTGTTAATGGATAGAGGCCAAATAGAATCTGGAGAATGTTCATCCAAGGATTCTCCCTCCTAGCTATCCTTTCCCAAACTTTGCGACCCCCATTGCTGCTGATGAGAGGGGGTATTTATAGTACTCCCATGGGCATCGCTCTTTGTTATCCTTGGTTGCTTGGATCTTCTGTTGTTCCTTGGTTGGATCGGCCATCTTCGGTGACCGCCCTTATCATCCAATCCCAGCTCGTCGTACTGATATGTAGAGGATCCTTGCTGTATTCTTGCACTGTCGGCTCCTTATTGGTCGAGGTTTCTGCTCTCCATAACTGGCTGGACCAATCCCCAATCGACAAACAACTTTTAACCTGTTGTCAACAGCATTAAATGCGGTGTGACTACTCCTTAACGTGCCTTCTTTCTCCTAGTATCCTAGGTTGATGATCCTTCGATCTCCTCCCTTGGATTTTATCGTCTCGTGATGAGATGTTGCTTTTCTGGGATAAGCTTTTATCCTTCGCGGTTCTCGTTGCTTCCGTGTGTAACCTCCGGAGATGGCGCCACGTGTCCATCCGAAATTATGCATTAACAGTTTGCCCTTTTTCTTTCAGTTATTGATGTGAGCAATTATGGAAGAAAACCTCCGCCTATGCCGCCATTTTCAAATAATGGTGGGCCCTTCTTTCACGCATTTTCGTGGTTTTGTGGGAGTTTGTGTTTTTTGTGATTTTATATAAATGATGGATTTGGAGACGTGATCTTTATCTTATTTAGTTCCAACTTCCCTCCTGTATGCTTCCTTCTCCATCTTTGATTACTGGTTCTTCATTTCTCCTCCATTTGTCTCAAGTTTCCTTCAAATCCTGATGACACGAAAACCATCAAGTTCTAAGTCGAAATCTTCTTCTAAGAAGTCGAAGAATGCTGCTAGGGATTCGAGTGTATCCTCAGCTACTCCTTCTTCGCTGCAGGTTTTTCCTCGCCTTTCGAGTTCTTCTGGTGATGTTAAGAAAAATCTTCTCGTTGTTGGTGACGGTCTTGTTTCTGCTAGAGTGGATAGGGAGCTTAACTATGAATTGCAGCGCCTTCGTCCTTCTGAGGATGACATTTATCGTCATTGGAGTCTTGCCAAAATAAAAGAATCTTTTGGTTTGACCCATTTCGATATTTCCTTATTTGATGGTGATGCGGATGTTCTGACCGAGGATATGATTAGGAATTTTCCTTATGGTGAGAATTCCTTACTCATATCCGTTGGTCAGTTAG
>JAJJMA010046823.1:0-16395 GCA_023529015.1 Papaver nudicaule | reverse complement strand
TTATTATATATCCAAATAAATAGGGGTATTTTCCTTTTAATTAATTAATTATTTAGTTAAATCTTTGAAATATCTAAAAGTATCTTGAATATCTATTTTAGAGCTTTATTAGCTTAGGAAAGTCAGTATTTACTTATCTTGGATGGGAAGTTTTAGGGTTTTAGTAGGCTATTATCATGTTTAGGGAGTTAATATAAACATGTGCTACGGCTTAGACAGTTTTTTTATTATTAAATTTTACTTCTTATCTAAATCAAAATTCATCTTTAATCTACCAATATTTCATTATACTCTGTATTTCTCCCTTTCAGTTTCATGGAGAATGCATCGACAACCGACTATTTCGGATCTTCTGAAATTGACAACTGAGAAGACAAAATTTCGGATCTTCTGAAATTGACAACTGAGAAGACAAATCCGTGAATTTGTAACAACAACCGACTCTGTTCGAATATGAATCTGAGTATTGTATGATTGAATGGTATACCATGGTTACAAAATTCACGTATCTTGTCTTCGCAGTTGCTTGTCATCAGAATAAACACTTCTGATCTTCGCAACTGCGAGGATTGAAGTTATTCTGATGACCAGCAACTGCGATGACCAGATACATGAATTTGCAACCACTTCAATCAGTTGCTGTTTACCATTTGCTGGTCTTTGCAGTTACTGGATATGCTTTCTGACAGGTATTGCATGAATTTGTAACCACTTCAATCAGTTGCTGTTTACCATTTGCTGGTCTTTGCAGTTGCTGGATATGCTTTCTGACAGGTATTGGAAGGTTAGATCCTCTAAAAAAAAGAATTCTGTTGGTAAAGAGCATGCCTCTCTCTGCGCGAGGGTTAGAATTCTTCTGAGGTATAAACTATCAGATTGATATTAAAAGCTAAAAGAACTGGTGTTAATTTTTGGGGTTGTCAACTGAAAGTTGAACATAACATAGTCGGTCAAAGTGAATTCTTAAGGGTGTATCACCTGTCTAGGTGGTTTAACTATGGTGTTTATTGATGATTAGATGTTAAACTTGAATATTAAATGCTGTGATTACTCGCAAAGAGAACACAATATATATCTAAGTTAGCCCAATCGTATTGTGGGCACTCTCAAGAAGTATTAGAAATCTTCTCTGCAAGAAAAAAATTAAACTGAAAATTATCTTAAAACTGTTTTTCCAATCATTTCCAGTCTGTCAACTGTCAAATCTGCCACGTTGTCATATTTTTGTTTAACATAGACCGCGACCTGCATGGTTTTATCTATAGGGAACTAGGAGATTGGAAGACATTTTAAAACTGGAAGGAAAAGCTGTAGATGATCTGCTAAACATCGCCAAGGTAATATGGCTGCTTATCTATCATGAAACAAAGAGGCCTTTGGATTTCTTATTGGCTTGTTGCTCATAATGATTGCTGATTTATCGCAAATCTTCGAGCCACATATGTTAGCAAGGATTCTTGTTTTTGCTCATAATGATTGCTGATTTATCACATGAGTTCTGTGTATGTTGGTTTATCACGGTTTCTCTTCTAAAAAACCTAAAATCCAATCTCATTGATTTTCCCCTTTTGTTATGTATGTTTTAATCACTTTTTGCTCATTTTCTGCACCAAAAAGAAGAGGACACTTTACATTTTACATGCATTAACTGTCACCCTTGTTACTGTTGTGCAGATATGCAACTACCCGTTCACCACATGAGGATTTCTGATGGGTCACATTCATTTGAACTACCAACATTTTCAGGTTAGTTGTCTTTTCAAGAGCATCTGCCATGAATCTGCTGTTGTAATTTTTTTGCTTAACATAGACCACGACCTGCATGGTTTTATCTTTAAGAGATTGGAAGACATTTTTAAATCGGAAGGAAAACCTGTAGATGATCTGCTAAACATCGCCGAGGTAATATGGCTGCTTTTCTATCATGAAATAAAGAGGCCTTTGGATTTCTCATTTCTTATTGCCGGCTTGGTGCCCATAATGATTGTTGATTTATCGTAAAAAAAAATTATCGATAAAAACATATCACAAATCTTTGAGCCACATATGTTAGCAAGGATTCTTGTTTTTGCTTGCAGATGTTATGTGCAATGCCTGTGGTTGATTTGCAGTCACCGACAATCTTGTGGGGGCCCCAAATGTGGGAAAATCATCACTAGTTCGTATACTGTCATCAGGGAAGCCTGAGGTATGAACATCATAAGCATGAGTTCTGTTTATGCGGGTTTATCATGGTTTCTCTTCTAAAAAATCTAAAATCTAATCTCATTGATATTTTTCCTTCTGTTATGATCATGTTTTAATCAATTTTTGCTCATTATTGCACCAAAAAGAAGAGCACACTTTACATTTTACATGCATTAACTGTCACCGTTTTTGCTGATGTGCAGATATGCAACAACCCGTTCGCCGCAAGAGGAATTCCGATGGGTCACCTTCATATGAACTACCAACATTTTCAGGCCAGTAGTCTTTTCAAGAGGTATGTGCAACTTGGATAATAGGTGGCCCCGTAGATATACTTATTTCTAAAATAGATGCTGCCTGTGTGGTATCATTCTACTGATATCATGATCTTTTGCCAAGAAAAAAAAAAACTAGGAAAGAGAAGAAAAGGACGATCTTATGATGTACCAGTGTACCACTTGCTAAGTTTGTTATAAAGTTTCTTTTGACTCACAGCTGGAGTCCGGTCATGGCTGGTAAGGCTCGCAGCAAATTTAGAATAGTTGATCAAAGGTCATTGTTTTGGCTTTCGAATAGACATATTGAGCGAGCTGGTTGAACCCAGACTGTCCAAGCTGTGTAAAATTTGCACATCGATATTTTTCTCAATACACCCAATTACATCACATCTAAAAGGTGATGGAATTTGGCTGCAGGTTACAGATGGGCTTCTTCGGAGACCAGATGGTAAGCAATAAACATATTTAACGTCATTGGCCAAGTTGCAAAAAGTTTGTTATACTCTCCACATCAAAGGTCTCTAGTTTAACATTAAGTGGACATGATATTCTGGAAAAGTTAACTCTAGCAGTCCTCCAACATCATCCTACAGCGGGGTGCCATTTCCTTCTGACCAGGTATCATATACTTTCTTCTATTCTTTTCTTTTGTTCGAAAGAAGTATGGTACGATTGCCAGCTTCAGGGTTTAGCATAAAAAAGTTTTACTCACGGTTCGCAATTAACATCAGTATCTCCACTCCAAAAAGCTGAAATTTGTGTTTCTTTTGAGGTTGAGAGGTTCACTCAATGAAATAAGAAGATTTGTATGTGTGGTTTATGGCTTTATGTAATACTTTGATAATAAACGAAGTCCCTTTTTAATTGATTCTTTCAACGAAAGTGCTAATCTCTCACCGGAAAACTCTACATACATCGTGGGGTAAATCCCATGGATGTCACCGAGTGACACATTCCTCTTTCACTACCCGCAACTCCCCCCAATCAATCTCAACTCCACATCTGGGTTAGGTTCAGGGTGTTCAGGGTTCAGCTTCAAGTGGGATTGGCCATTTCCCAGATTTGGAGTTTAGAAAAAGGAGGGAGAGGAGATAAGTATTAAGAGCGAAATAAAAAACAATCTCCAATGTTTTGAGTGGGGTGCGTAGGACTGGAGTGATGAGCTTTTTTCCATCATACAAAAATTGCTCATAATTTACCAGTGAATGAGCAAGTTGACCAACCTAAGACCCAAAATCGCACTACTAATGAGATGTTGTCGACACATAAATGGAAAAGAAGCATTTATTCTACTGGTCTAAACAGTGATCGAGATTGTTCAAAGATATTCAAAGATTACAGACTTCTGCTCTAGTCCTACGTTGTACAGTTTTCGTCCATACTCGCAATTATTCTCATGTTCTTGAATCACATAGTACACTTAAAGTCGAAGCTAAAGTCAAATTAACCATCTCTATCTAATATTCCCCTCAGAGACCAGAAATCATTTCCTTCTATTACGTATGTATTACCATCCACCACTGAAACAGAAGCATTCACACTATAACTCAGAATGAATGACTTCATTATCTAAACTGTCTATAAATCTCTACTTCACATTTGAAGAACACAAGTTGCAAAAATGAAGTCATTTCATTTCCCACATTTTGCTACAAAACTAGAGACGGTCTTGTTGTTGATTTCTCTTATCAACCTTCAATGTTTATCCTTGGGTGCCATAAGTAACACTACAAATGAAACTGATCGGACTGCTTTACTCGCGTTCAAAGACCGGATCGAGCTTGACCCATTCCATGTCTTGAGCTCATGGAACATTTCTATCCATTTCTGCCAATGGAGTGGAGTTACTTGTGGTAACAAGCATCAGCAAAGAGTTGTGGATTTGAGCTTGGAAGGACACAACTTGGTAGGCTCCTTGAGTCCTTCAATAGGCAATCTTACCTTTCTTCGGTCAATCAACCTCGCGAAAAATAGGTTCCATGGCTCAATTCCACAAGAGGTTGGTCGATTATTTCGTTTGCAGTATCTCAATTTATCAGACAATGGTTTTAGTGGGAAAATTCCAACCCATATATCAGACTGCAAAGAACTTGTACTGATCCATTTCAGTGGAAATAAGTTTGTTGGACAAATTCCGGTCATGTTCGGTGACTTCCCGAAGCTCAATTTTTTGTATCTTCATGAGAATAACTTAACTGGAGCCATTCCAAGCTCGTTAGGGAACCTTTCATCACTACAAGCACTTTCACTGTTGGATAATAATCTAGACGGTGAAATCCCATCGGAACTTGGTAGGCTGGAGGAGTTGTATATTCTTTACTTATCTGAGAATGTATTGTCTGGAGATATACCTCCGGCGGTTTACAATATTTCCTCATTGGAGTACTTCTTCTTTGCATTCAACAGAATTGGCGGCAGAATTCCATCAGATTTAGGCTTCACTCTTCCTCGAATCCGGATGTTTGGTGGTTCAGGAAATCGGCTTGTTGGACTTATTCCGTCTTCACTATCGAATGCGTCACAAATTGAAACAATTGATTTAGCCGACAACAAGCTTACTGGAGTAGTACCGGCTTCTCTAGGAAGCTTACCTCGACTTACTAAGCTTAATCTAGGGGACAACAAGCTCATCAGCCAAGGCGGGATCAATGTCAAGCTGGGCTTCTTTTCTTCCTTGATCAATTCTAGTACTCTAGAAGTGTTAGCTTTGGAGATGAACCAGTTCACAGGTGAATTACCAAACCTCTCAGTGAACTTTACGACGAATCTTCAGTCGATAACCATGGGAGACAACCGTATACATGGCAAGTTACCTACAAGCATAGGTAATCTAGTAAAGCTGAAAGTTTTGGCTTTCGAGAACTGTAATCTTACGGGCGAAATTCCGGATTCAATTGGGAAGCTAAAAGATCTGACACAACTGTTTCTCAGTTCAAATAGTTTGTCAGGTAAAATTCCTTCTTCCATTGGAAATCTCACTTCTTTGAGTGAACTCTATTTGAATGGAAACAGGTTACAAGGAAGCATACCTTCTAGTCTTGGCAACTGCCTCGAGTTACAAGCACTGACACTTGCGCATAATAATCTTAATGGTACCATACCAGGAACTCTTCTTAGTATTTCATCGCTTTCGATACTAGTAGATTTGTCTCATAACTCTTTGAGTGGTATTCTACCATCACAAGTGAGTAGATTGATAAATCTTGGCGAATTATACTTGTCTGGAAACAGATTATCTGGAGAAATTCCTAGCACACTTGGAGAATGTGCTGTTTTGAGATACCTTTTCCTGAATGGTAACTCATTTGAAGGTAGCATTCCTCAGTCTCTCAAAGAATTAAGAGGCCTGCAAGAGTTGGATCTTTCGGATAACAAGTTAACGGGAAAAATTCCTGAATTTTTTGGGAGGTTACCTTTTCTATACAATTTGAACCTTTCTTTCAATGATCTTGAAGGTAAAATACCTGAAGAAGGTGTGTTTAAAAATGCAAGTGCATTATCTGTGACTGGAAACCGTAACTTGTGTGGAGGTGTTTCTACTCTGAGATTACCGGTTTGCGTCACCGCGCCACCACCGTATACAGTTGCCTCCATGAAACACAGAAGAACTGTCTCTCTTAAAGTAATACTTTCAGTGGTTATTGTGAGCATCTGTATAATTCTGCTCATTATGTATTTCATTGTTCGACGTTTTTGTCGTTCAAGAAATAAGCCAACTTCTACCGCTTTGTTTGATCAACAAAAGCACAGCGAAAGGATCTCTTATGCAGAACTTCTTCAAGCAACAAATGGGTTCTCTTCAGAAAATTTGATTGGTTCTGGTGGATTTGGTTCAGTTTATAAAGGAATTTTAAGTTACAATGGCAGTGAAAAAGTTGTTGCTGTGAAAGTACTCGACCTTCAGAAGCAAGGAGCTTCAAAGACATTCATGGCTGAATGCAGTTCGTTAAGAAACATTCGACATAGGAACTTGGTAAAGATTTTGACTGTTTGCTCTGGTGTTGATTATAAAGGAAATGATTTCAAAGCTCTTGTTTTTGAGTTCATGGCTAATGGAAATCTAGAGGACTGGTTACATCCCACACCACTAGCAAATGAGCACAATATATTGAGGAACTTGAGTCTCCTACAGCGATTAAACATTGCAATTGATGTTGCTTCTGCAGTAGATTATCTCCATCATCATTGTCTAATACCAATTGTTCACCGTGATCTCAAGCCTAGCAACATTCTCCTCGATAACGACATGAATGCCCATGTTGGTGACTTTGGACTAGCCAAGTTCCTTCCTGATATTTCCAACAGTTCTGGCCAAATGAGTTCGACAGCCATGGTTAAGGGATCAATTGGGTATATTGCTCCAGGTACTACTTTCTCTCTTCAGTAAATTACTGTAACACATTTTGTATCTATTCCTTGCTTACTGCTCCCATAAGTCTCACACTTAAAATTGCAGAATACGCAATGGGAGGCAAAGCGTCCATCCAAGGTGACATTTATAGTTTCGGTATCGTTTTACTGGAGATGATTACGGGGAAAAGACCAACAGAAGACATGTTTGAGGAAGGCATAAACCTTCACAATTTTTCAAAGGCTTTGTTATCTGAGGATCGGGTTATGGAGTCGGTAGATCAACGCCTGATGATTGACGGAGGAGAGCACGGTCAAGAAACCATCAACAATGATGGAAAACTTAAGGAATGCTTGTATTCAGTACTTGAAGTCGGAGTTGCCTGCTCAGTTGAATCGCCAGGAGAACGAAGTGACATCAGTGACATTGTTATGGAATTGGCTGTGATCAGAGACGTAATTCAGCAGGTTGTAGTCAACAAAAAAAATACACAAGCAGTCTTAGAGTTGGTTTAGTAAGAGGTTTATCTCAAGCTTAGATATATAAACTGCTTAAGTTTCAATAAGATAGGCGTGTTTTACAACTTTGGGCACAGCCGAACTATAAGTCTGCTGCCTGTATTTTAATATGAACTCCATCAGGTGGAGGGACTAATTTTAGATTCAGAAACCACCAGGATTGAAATCTTTCAGTCTACTTTTTTTTTTTTTGAAGTAAAGGGACCATTCTTTCAGTCTACACTTGCTCTATAGTGTCTGGGACAGAGTTGGTTTTGGAAAATTGGCTAATAGAGACTTTCAGATGCTGAATAGGCAGGAACTGTCAGAAAGGGGCTGTATTGATGCCACATTTTGATCCATCGTCTTAGCTAAATCAATTATTGAGGCCAATGCTTTACTCACTGGAGTGAATTTTGGTATGCAAATTGGCTTTCAAAGTCGTTGTCGAGGGGGATGGTCAAGGGACTGTTAAGGCTTTAAATGATACAATCTTCTCTGTTAGCCAGAAGCTAAAAAACAAATTCAGTTCCATGGAGTTCAAGTTCATCAAAAATGTGGCAAATGAAATGCCAAGTCCAACTTTAGTTCTCAGGGTCGTCTCGTTACTCGGAACTTCTAGTTTAAAATTACAAAAAGAATACCCAGTAATTTTTCGAGAAGATGGAAAATCTCTTTATCAAGTTACTACAAGCCAACAAAAAAAAAAAACAGATTTTTCATAGGGGATGGCCATTACCAGTTTTTGTTTAGGGCCAAATTACAACAATCTTCCACAGTTTTTAACTAGAATTGTCTGTATGATGCCGATAAAAAAAAAACATGAACAGTATATAGTGGATAAATTTCTTTCATCAAGTTCAATTTTTATCTACAATCGCTATCAAGTTGTAGATACAGAAGCTACATATAGACTTAGCTCTCTTATTGGGGAGATTTTGGTAAAGGTTGTGCTAGCTGTTTAAATTGGATTTAAAACTCAATTTATCCTCTGGAAAATCTAACAAACCTAATAGTGTGCGTCTTCAGTCTTCAGTCTATGATTTCAGTCATTGCTCTGCTTTGGCGGCTTCTTCTCTCTGAGCTTTTAACCTCTCCTTCAACTTTTTACTCTCTTCAAAATTTGCTTTTCGCTTCACAGCTTTCTATGTAAGAAATGAAAAGACAAATGTGAGCTTCTAAGTTAAAAACCTAGTAATCAACAGTGGAAAACAAAAACTGGAAGGAAAACTCACTTCCTGACGGAAACAACGATCAAGCTTAATCTTCAGATCTGTACACTCGCCAAAGAATTTTTTATAAGGATGGTCTATGTGACATTTTTGAAATTCTTCGATTATCTGCACCAAAGCATGCCAATATTATCATGATCTTCACCATATTTCCTCTTAGAACAAAAACAATTACTGTTAACTTGGATCTCTAGGACCATAACGGATTACAAAATCTCGAGAACTGTTAAGCTTTCGGATAGAATACTAAAGGAGGGAAACATATATTATTGCAGAAAAAATCAGGCATAGTCGAAAAATGTCATAAGATGCAAAAGTGCTCAGTTAAAGAAGTAGTTTTCAAATCATAAGAGAAGGATGAAGTTAAATACCTCCGCGCACATTGGGTGCCTATGCAAAGTTAAAGGAGGATGCATACTTTCTCCTGAAAAAACTTGTTACCCTGGAAAACATGAAACCAAGTAAACTTTGTTATTTCCCGTAAATACTAAATATTACAAATCGGATACCCTTAAAGCAGAAATAGAGGTAACCAAATGCGTCACGATTAGGAATCACTTAAAACGAAAAATAAGAGTAATCTGATGCGCAAGAGGATCATATGACAATCACAAACACAATATACTAAACACGAAACTAGGTAGAGGTTATGACTTATGATCATAAATGCATAATAAATCACAGGCACATATTCTCCTGGCCAGGCGTTTGAGTAAGTTTTTTTGATGACTTAATCCATACTGTAAGGTAGTGAGCAGGCTACATAATGTTGTAAAGATGCAATTACTTCAAAGTAAATTCAGTTAAAAAAATTGTGTTTAGGAGTATGATTTAAGTTAATGGTTTGGTAGATACAGACTCTTTTATGAAAGCCCACACAATGCTATTCTCTTTTATGATCATCTTATTTAACCTATCACAAATATAAATTGGCTCAGAACATTCAACAAACACAAGAAGACATGAAATTAGTAGAATCATTTTTGTCAATGACTTTAACCTAGAGAGTGAGAATTTCATACATTTAAAGCCCCCACACCAAATAATACGCCACCAAATTGAATTCAATTTTTCGATTGCTAAATCAGAATACCAAAACTAAACTCAACCCAATTCAAGATGCACAAGAAGAGATTAATTGGTTTACAATACAATCATATTGGAGTATAATCATATGTAGTGATGCTCAGTTATCTTCATGAAACCAGATAAAAACAAGCCTTTGCTACCTACCTGTTTCGAGATCCAGCAGTGGTGGAGCTGCTCTTGCGTGCAACGAGATGTAGGCAACAGAGGTTTGTAATGGGAGATGACCAGAGAGAGACGGGTTTAGATTCAATTTGGGTCTGGTTTAACCGAAAATGCCCACCGTTTTATTCCGACCCCTGCCTACGTGACATGGTTTTAGGTGGGGAGGGCAGTTCAGTTTGTGGTTGCTGTGCACGCCACATGAGGGAAAGAGGTGGGGATGACCAGGGTACTTGTGGCACATTGTAGTCCCAGCGAGATGGTTGGTAATGAGCTGCAGGAGAAATTAATGTTTTGAACCTCATCGAGTTTGGCGTGATAGCATAGACAGACATACAAGATTTGACACAGTGATTTTTCAAAGAACCGAATCTCGTAACCAACATTCCGTAACCGGAATCACGTAACCAGAATCCAATAACAGTAGTCGGGCCATCGAACAGTAGCAGTAACACTAAAGTAACAGTAACATCCCGCATACAACGTACGAGTGAGCTTGGAACGTTGGAACATGATCCACAACCCGAAAGAACAATTATACTAACAGTAACATTCCACATATTTACGGGTGAGTTTGGACCGCTAAAGATTGATCCATAACCAGTTGATTTTTTTGATAATCAAAACGATGAAAACTCATCAGACCCACAGTACCAACAACCCAGATCACAGTTAATGGAGAGATTACCAAATTCAAGAGATCATCACCCCTAGTTTGCAAGCAAAGTACCCCCCAGAAGTGATAATCTCCGGTTACACCACAACCTTCCTCCCTAGTTGATGAACAAAGCACCCGCCGGAGAAGCTTGTTGTGTAGAAGATGTTCACTGATAATCACATCTGCATCATCATCACTAACACATAGAAAGACAGATACAAAAATAAAGCCTGAAGCGAAATGAGAAGCGGATCTTGAACAAGTTGTCGGATCCGGAGGTGAAACTTCACAACATATCAGAGCTGAAAATGATGCATAAACAGAGTCCAATCTCTTAATCAGAAGCAAGAACAACTTTGCCCCCAAACATGTCAACAGAACCCACCCAACTCCTTTGCCGGAGAAGCTCACCGTTAGAAAAAAAAAGATCGTTGCATAACCCTCTTATTGTAACATATCTAACAAAACAAGAAAACAGAGATAAAAAAACTACGAATCCCCCAAACCAAACAGCTGAAAAAGGCATTATCAGCAGGAGAAAGGATGTTCAACACTTCTGCCCTAATCACACATAAACTAAAACGAAGAAAAAACCCAAAAAAAAAAATAAACTAAGAAACAAGAACCTTTAATGAAAGTAAAGGCCAAGAGATAAACATGGGAGGGAGATCCGTCCAGATCTGTTCCATTAGAAGCCGATATGAGCATAAGAATAGGGGTCGGCGGTGGTTTTTCGTTTAGAAAAAAGGGAGAAGAGAGGATCAGTTTAAGGCTTCAATCTGTCCTGGGTCACAACGGTGTAAGTCTTCTAATTTGGAATACCCTACTTCTCAAATCCCAAAAACTTACCTTCTAATGTCACTTCTAATGCTTTTATCCCCATACTATGTTGACAAGTGTTCTTTCTTCCCATATTTACCCAAATGCCATTATCTAGGGTTCCCCTTGACCCTCAGTCCAAGCATTCTGACTTTTATCCTTCTTCCTCTTGACTCTCCCTATTATGGGCTTCATATCCTATAACCTAGTCCTTTCAGGGATCTTATGGGCCTTGGGTATCCACATTAGTCCCCTGACGACTTGGGCGGGCATACCTGCTGGGTCAGCCGTCACCCATGGATACCCCCCAATCCCCAAGACGCATAATTTCCTTCTCGTCAGCCTCCTGCTCGGCCAACCGTGGTTTACGTGGCGGCTTCAGTCTCGTCAGTACTGGCGGTTACAGAGTCGGCGTGGCACTCCCGACTTTTCACCTTCTTTTCTTCTCCGATAAATAGCTCCCTTAGTTTTCACTGTTGGTACTTCCTGTTATTAAACTCTTCTTTACCATGAACGCCCCAGACGTAATTTCATAGGATGGCGGTGAGCGGGCATCAGGGGAACAAGTTGAACCGAAAACCTTAGTACTCCCCGAACCCGAAGGTGAGGGCGGTTTTTTCACTTATGATCAATTCTTACGCGAGTGTTCTCTTCGTTCCACGCTAGAGCCATTCCCCTTCGACAACGCGCCGATCTCCTTAATGATGATTTCGTCCCGTGCTTATTGGATCTTCCCATGCCTCCCTTATCTGCGGGGTTAGATTGGTTTCTAAACTCGGATGGCCTGTATCTCATTTTCATTCTTTCCAGGATATCACACGTCTGGCCGTAAATCGTGGTGATATCTACCTTCTCGAGGTCCTCTTCCATTCTCCGCCGGAACTTCCTGTTGAATAGCCTCGATGGGTTAAGTATATAACGGGGTATAGTTCTCATCGTCGTACCCTCAAGACTTTGCGTATTTTTTTTATGTCATTCTCATTTCTAGGAGTAGGTCATACAAGTATAACTACCCCGATCTAATCAAACTGATGTCAAGTTGGATTCCCTTATTCCGTACCTTTTTGTTCGTTTGGGGCGAGCCCACTATTATGATTGAAGATGTGGCCGCATTCACCTTGCTTCCGATACACGGTTCCCATCTTCATCACGAGTCGGCTGTACATACATGTATGCGCCCAGAGGATTGGAGGCTAGTAGCCCTTTTGAGGAATCCAAAAAGAAGGTCAAGAAGGCAGTTGTTACCTTCGAGGACAAGGGCGTAGCTCGTGTCAAGAAGATACACGTGACTTGCAAGCTATACCAGCATCCAACCTACTTCACTTGTAGATACCTATGACTTCCTGAACGTATCTTATCATAAGTCTTACTACCAATTGCAATCTCCACGACCATCTTTTCTTTTGAGTCATAAAACTCACACACACAGATAACCAGCATTAGCTAACTTGATGACAATATTAGTAAATCTTTTACCAATAACTATTGAAATCAAACCTTCTTAAAACAAGACAATCACTTGCATAAGAAATAAACAACCAAAGGTTCTTTCTCTGCAATTTCATCAAACAGGTTATGAACAACCAGAAACTCCAACAATTCTTCAAAAAAATCTGCAAGAAGAATACATCCAAATAGTAACAAAGACCTTTAATATATCTAACATATCATCTTCATTCAAAACAATGAACTTGTATGTTGCTGTAATCACTCGATTTAGAACGATCTTCCTTCAAGCCATTTCTGATTTAAAGTTCATCACACATTCAAACTCAATTTTATGTAAACCATAATTAAAGTAGGTAATCGAAACCCAATGTTAGATATGTACACCACCATCATTCATGGCCGACTCTTCATGCTATATGTATTTATCGAGTTTCTTTTTGTAGAGATTTTATGATTATGATTATATGTCATGTACTCATGTTTGTCTTGATAATTTGTACTGTCAACTTCACAGTCAAAATGTGTAATTCTTAAACTCCAAACCCTAAATGGAATAAAAAATCAATTGAAGTAATATGTCCAATAAGTGATTATCCAGGCCAAATGGGAAAACCCATCTCTAAATGCACACAAAAAAATTGATTCGACGTGAAATATGTTAAATCATACTAGTGGTCTTAATCCCAATTACGGGAAGCAACAATTCATGTTTTACAATTGTAGAATAAAAATGTCGGAATTGAGATAGACTAGTAATCCTTGACTATGAATTATCAAAATCAGAACAATGGACGAAGAACATGGATGAATTTGGTGATGAAGGTGGTGGGTTATGATTACCTGTATTAATTTAGTGTAAAAATAATTCAAATATTAATAGTTGGTTGTATGTAATGAAAACGTGGATTGTATTTAGTCACTGCCATTTTTTTGGCTACTTTTTTTAAAGAACTTTTCCTTGGATATGGAAAATTGACGTAAATTAAAGATTGTACTTAAATCTGTTAGTTTACCATAAACCAGGCCGACTTTATACCGAATTGACTCCGCTCATTTCTGAACAAAACCGAAACTGAAGATGGTAATGCTCACTTGTGGAGTGTGACAACCCGAGGCTATCGGTTTCGGTTTTGGTTGGCTCACTAACCGATCCAAAACTTACCGTGAACATCCCTGGCCCATCAGACAAGCATGTCAATATAGAAGCTCCACAATTAGTGTATGCAAAGTATAATAATAACTTCTTACTATATACTCCCTCCATCTCTCTAAAAAAGGAGGAGAAGTCAAATTCTCGTAGAACAAGAAAATATACTGAATTCATAAATTGTCTAGTTTCAATACGACTAATTATTATCCATGCAAATATTGCATGCGTTATACTCCTAAAACAAACAATAAGCAATCTCCTAATTTTAAGCTACTCTATGCATATTCTCTTCCATTAATAAACTACTCCGCCTTAATTGGATCCATTAATTATACTTTGAAACTATTAAAAAGATTAAGTATATGTTTATCTAGGTTTTGTTGATAACTATGTCTTTTAATAGGGTTACATATGGAAGAAAGTGCCTAAAATATTGTTTCATGCCTATTTAGAAGGGCTAGAAAATTTTACTTCTCCGCTTTTTTATTGGGATGGAGGGAGTATAAAACGTTGTGTGTTAGGTCTCCATTTTCCATACATTTTCTGCCTCTCCCTCCCTTCCTTCGTTGTTTCCGTTTCATAAATATCCACTGCCATTCCCTGACCATGGCTTCTGATGTTGATAACCAGATCAACAACAACAAGACACACTTAACATTATAATTTCTTCTCACAAGAACGTAAGTATGTTATCTTACCTCTCTAGATTTCATTTATTTTAGAATTAATAAAATTGTTTTTTGTTTTTCTGTTTTTTTTTGTATTCTCATATAATGATTCTTCTGATTTTTCTTTTTTTTTGTTAGGAATAGAAATAAGGATGTAGAGGAGTTCTTCAGGTTCAGTGGCTTACCTGACTCATAACTTGTTTTTTGTAAGTTCAATTTTGTTGTTCCATTTTACCCTCATTTAACCACTTTGTTCCCCTCATATAATATATGTCATCTTTCTGTGTCCTTTGCATTATCAACAATGCAATTTCATACTTCAGTAAGGTCCTGTTTTTGGATTAAATAAATCAGCTCCGGGCCATACCTTGCCTTGATACAGTCTGCCATCTCTCTTTATGTAGGAGTATATATATCATCTTGTGTGTTTGTTCCATATGTCTCATCTATGCTAGTTCATGTTTAACTCAAAAAGCGAGTATTATGGACGAATACTTGTAACATGTTGAGAAACATTGTCTTTTTTGTGCGTTGCTTACAAGGATCCACAATGCACTCTTATTTATAGTCCCTTATGTGAAATTTATCCACAAAACTGTTAATTAGCGTTTGCATACCCAACATTTTTTTTTTAATTCCTGTTCATACATTTTACGATGACTCTTTGACCAATTCGCTTCACTTTTTCAATAATGAGTTAGCCTCAATAAGTTTGAAGTTGTGATCTGGCAGTCTTAGGTTTGAGTTTGCAGGGAGATGTAATGAGTTCCATCATTCCCTCTTAACCTATTCGCTCATCTCTAAATCAACATTTAATCTTTTAATGATTTGTTGCAAATTTGCTTCGCTGAACTCCTAATTTGGGTTTTTCTCTTCTTCATATCTGACGTACTAATTGAAAGAAATACTAAGCAAACTTAAAATTTGTATGGAAACATTGTGTTTCTTGATCATATTGAATTGAAACATTGTGTTGCTTCAGAATATGCATTGAATCATTGCATTGCTTCAGAATCATTGTGTTGCTTCACAATGCATTGAAACATTGCATTGGTTCGTATTTGGAAAGCAAACTTACACATACCCATTTATATATTTCCAAATTCAGTCATTCTAGTCCTGCAACATAAAAAACAGTTATACTCATACTTACTTATTAATTTCTGGTAGCATAGGATTTCAAGAACTCGAAAGTCAGGTTTACTTAAGAATTCAAGAAGACAGAAAATGGACACAAAAAATACTGCATTAAAAGAAGAATTACAGAGAATGAATAACTTACATCAAATCTTAAAGAAGGATCAAAGCTCAACTTCTCTAACTGTAAGTTTCTTGCTCCCTAGAGTCCAATTCTTGAAAATCAAGATATGGGTTTTTGTAATCTTGGATTTTCATCTCCCATCATTTGTAAATTCTTCTTTAATGGCCAAAACCCCATTTCTAAGGTTTCTTGTTCTAATCCTTCGACATCCTCTGTTTTTTCAGTTAAATGAGGATTCCAAACTTTCACTGAAAAAGGATTTGGAGAAGGCTAAAGAACAAATTTTTCAGTCTCATATAAAGGTATGCATTTATAATAATAATCAAATTTCTTAGAATGAGTTTTGGAAATAAATCAACACTAATTTTTTGATCAAACAGAAACTAGAGGAGAAATATCTCAACCCACAGAAGAAATGTGAGACTTGTGGAAAAATGAAGAGAACAGGGAGGGTGGTGGTGAATGTAATAGATGCAGCAGAAAGATTTGCATATTCCGGAAAGAATCATCAAGTTCCAACAAACAGTGGGAATGCAATTGAGGTTAGGACTGAGCCTCGTAAGATGAATCAACAGAGAAATACATCCATCCCACTTT
>JAJJMA010046791.1:0-11108 GCA_023529015.1 Papaver nudicaule | reverse complement strand
GTAGTCGTTGTCGGTGCCCTGGCCGTGGACGCCATGGCATGCGGTACAGCCGCGCACGCGCTCGGCCATCGTATCGGGTGCCTTGAGCGGCGCCTGCTGGGCGTGCGCTTGCTCCGTGGGCTTGGTCTGCGCTTGGGCAGCGCTCATAAGGCCCGCGCCGCCGATCAACAGAACGGCGAGCAGCGGACGGAAGAGGCGTCTTGAAGACACACGAGACTCCATGTTTATTCGTCGGGGACCTTGTCCGGGCTACGATCGGCTCGGCGCATGGACGGCAGGACAGCCGGGCTGCTGCGACGCGGCATTCTATCATCGATGGGTAATGACGGCTATTTGGCAAAAGGACATGGGTTCCTGTCTGTTTGCGACTTGCGACAATTTGACGCGCAATGCACAACGGTCGAGTGAACCGGCGTGCGCTTTCACCATCGAAGACCGTACACTCGCGGGTCGCGCGGCGCCGCCTCCGCCGCAGGTCCAGTCATTTCTCCCGTTTCCGGATTCATCGATGACGTTTTCTACCGTGCCGTTGCCTCGTTCCCGCTGTCTGTCCCGTTGCCGCCGCGCTGCCGGCCGGCCGTTTCCGGGAGGGCGTGCGCGATGAGGTTCGACAGCTTGTGGATCGGGCAGGTCGCGCTCGCGGCGCTGATGGACGCCACGTTCGCGATGGCGATTGGCTCGGCGCTGCTCAAGGCGTGGCTCGGCAAGGACGGCGCGCGGCCGGTCATCTCGCCTTCGCATCCCGCATGGCTGCGCGCGCAACATTCGCTGGTCGCGGCGGCGCTGGCGCTCGTGCTCGCGGATCTCGGCTGGCTGGTCTACGAGGCCGCGACGATGAGCGGCACGGGGCTCGGCGGCGCGTTCGCCGCGATTCCCGTCGTGCTGATGCAGACGCACGCGGGCTTCGCGTGGAGCGTCGCGTTCGCCGGCGCGGTGGTGCTCGCGATCGTCGCGCTGGCGAAGCCGGACGGCCCGGTCGCGCACGCGGTGCTGTGGCTCGCGGTGATCGTGGTCGCGGCCGGCAAGGCATCGCTAGGCCATGCGGCCGATACGGGCGCACTGTCCGCGGCGGTCGGCGTGCAGACGCTGCACCTGCTCGCGACGGCCGTGTGGGGCGGCCTCGTGCTCGCGGGCGGGCTCGCGGTGCTGCCGGCACTCGGTTCGTCGGTCGCGCGCGGCGCGCTGATCCGCATCGGCCAGCACCTGTCGCGGACGTCGATCATCGCGGTCTTGTTCGTGCTCGGGACGGGCGCGCTCAATGCGGTGCGCGGGCTCGGCGGTTCACTCGCGCCGCTCGACGGCAGCACGTGGGGCCACGTGTTGCTGCTGAAGCTGCTGCTCGTCGCGCTCGCGCTCGTGCTCGGCGGCCTGAACCGCTTCTCGGCGCTGTCGCGGCTGCGCCGCACCGCGTCGACCGAGGATGCGCACACGTTCCGCAACATCCTGCATCTCGAAGCGATGACGATGATCGGCGTGTTCGTCGCGGCCGCCGTGCTGTCGTTCAGCGTGCCGGGGTTCGCGGCGCTCGGCTGACGGCGGGTTCCGCGCGGCGCGACGCAAGGTCGCCGGCGCGTGCCCGGCACGTGCCGCTCGTCGCGCCGCGCACGCAAACACGGCCGCCTGCCGGGCGGCCGTGTTGCAATCGAGGCGTACCGCGCGGGCCGCAGCCGCGCGCGCTGCGCCTCGCGCTCACCACTCGGCGACGCTGCCGTCCGCGTGGCGCCACACCGGGTTGCGCCAGCGGTGGCCCGTCTTCGCCATCTCGCGCACCTTCTCCTCGTTGACGTCGATACCGAGCCCCGAGCCCTGCGGGATCGCGACGAAGCCGTCCTCGTAGCGGAACACCTCGGGGTTGCGCAGGTAGTCGAGCAGGTCGTTGCCCTGGTTGTAGTGGATGCCGAGGCTTTGCTCCTGGATGAACGCGTTGTAGCTGACCGCGTCGAGCTGCAGGCACGCGGCGAGCGCGATCGGGCCGAGCGGGCAGTGCAGCGCGAGCGCGACGTCGTAGCTCTCCGCGAGCGTCGCGATCTTGCGGCACTCGGTGATGCCGCCCGCATGCGACGCATCGGGCTGGATGATGTCCACGTAGCCGCCCGCGAGGATGTGCTTGAAGTCCCAGCGCGAGTAGAGCCGTTCGCCGAGCGCGATCGGCGTGCTGGTCTGGTTGACGATGTCGCGCAGCGCTTCGACGTTCTCCGACAGCACCGGCTCCTCGATGAACATCAGCTTGTACGGGTCGAGCTCCTTCGCGAGCACCTTCGCCATCGGCTTGTGCACGCGGCCGTGGAAGTCGACGCCGATCCCGACGTGCGGGCCGACCGCGTCGCGCACCGCCGCGACGTTCGCGATCACCTGCTCGACCTTGTCGTAGGTGTCGACGATCTGCAGCTCCTCGGAGCCGTTCATCTTCACCGCCTTGAAGCCGCGCTCGACGACCGCGCGCGCATTGTTCGCGACGTCGCTCGGCCGGTCGCCGCCGATCCACGAATACACCTTGATGCGATCGCGCACCTGGCCGCCGAGCAGCGCGTGCACCGGCACGCCGTGATGCTTGCCCTTGATGTCCCACAGCGCCTGGTCGACGCCCGCGATCGCGCTCATCATGATCGGGCCGCCGCGGTAGAAGCCCGCGCGGTACATCACCTGCCAGTGATCCTCGATCAGCAGCGGGTCGCGGCCGACGAGGTAGTCGGCCAGCTCCTGCACCGCGGCCTCGACCGTGTGCGCGCGGCCTTCGACGATCGGCTCGCCCCAGCCGACGATGCCTTCGTCGGTTTCGATCTTGAGGAACAGCCAGCGCGGCGGGACGACGAAGGTTTCGAGGCGGGTGATTTTCACGATGCGAGTCTCCATGGTTGACCGGCGCGGGCGCCCGGGCGCGGCGCACGGTCGCGTGCTTTCGCTGTTATCCTAGCGTAGTCCGATAAAAAATAGTATTAATAGCACTATTGTGCAGATAGTGGGCAGCCGGTACGCCGGCGCAACGGAGAACGATCATTCAACGCGACCTGCATGGACAGACGGCCTTCCGGCTTGCGACGGCGATCCTGCGCGGCGACTATCCGCCCGAATCGCTGCTGCCGCGGGAGCCCGACCTGATGGAGATGTACGGCGTGAGCCGCACGGTGATGCGCGAGGCGCTGCGCACGCTGACGTCGAAGGGGCTGGTGGAATCGCGGCCGAAGGTCGGCACGCGCGTGCGGCCGCGCCACGCGTGGAACCTGCTCGACGCCGATCTGCTCGACTGGTACGCGCGCGTCGCGCCGCCGCTCGCGTTCGCGCTGAAGCTGCAGGAGATGCGCGAGATGGTCGAGCCGTACGCGGCCGCGCTGGCCGCGCGCGCACATACGCCGGAAGCGTACGACGCGATCGACGACGCGGCGCGCGCGATGGCCGCCGCGCGCAACGTCGACGAATGGGTGCGTGCCGACCTGTGCTTTCACCTGAGCGTGCTCGCGGCCGGCGGCAACGAGCTGCTGGTGCCGCTCGGCGCGCTGATCGATCGCACGCTCGAGGCGCAGCTGCATCTGAATGCGCGCCGCGCCGACGTGTACAACGCGTCGCTTGCCGAGCATACGGCCGTCAGCGACGCGATCCGCGTGCGCGACGAGGACGGCGCGCGCCGCGCGATGGCGGCGCTGCTCGCGGTGACGCGTGCGCGGATCGAGATGTCGTGACGGGCAGGGGCGGGCGGTGCGGCGCCGTCAGGCGTTCGCGCAGCCGCCCGGCTTGAGGATGCGTTCCGTCGACGCCGGGTACTTCGCGAGCAGGTTCGCCGGCCGCCGCGGGCGCACGACCAGGTCGCCGCCGCAGTTCGGGCAGCGGCCTTTCAGCACGTCGTCGGCGCAGGTCGCGCAGAACGTGCATTCGAACGTGCAGATGCGCGCCTCCGCCGAATCGGGCGGAAGGTCCTTGTCGCAGCATTCGCAACCGGGGCGCAGTTCGAGCATGACGGTTTTCCTTGGTTGGGGACGGTCGGGACGGGCGCCGCCGGACATTGCGTGCGGCGCAGGTGCGCGCTACTGTACCCGCTTGGATCGGCCTGGCCAACGGTGTCCCGTTCGGGCGCCGTCGACGCGCACGGGCCGCACCGGGAGACGATCATGCTTTATCGCGGAAGCTGTCAATGCGGGGACGTGAAGTTCGAGGCGGAAGGCGACCTGCAGGGCGTGATGGCGTGCAACTGCTCGATCTGCCAGCGCAAGGGTGCGCTGATGTGGTTCGTGCCGCGCGACCACCTGAAGCTCCTCACGCCCGACGAGAATCTCGCGACCTACCTGTTCAACAAGCACGTGATCAAGCATCGCTTCTGCAAGCGCTGCGGGATTCATCCGTTCGCCGAGGGCGTTCATCCGAACGGCACCGCGATGGCCGCGATCAACGTGCGCTGCCTCGAGGATGTCGACCTCGACGCGCTGCCCGTCACGCATTACGACGGCCGCTCGCACTGAGCGGCGCGCCACCGCATGAACGTGTGTGCCGCGCTCAGGACGGTTGCCCCGCGGCGGCGTCCGGCGCGGGCATTTCGGCCTGCGGCGCGGGGCCCGCGGCGCGCTTGCCGGGGCCGGCCGGGCGTTCGATCAGCGGTGCGAGCGCCGGTGCCATCGACTTCAGCAACTGCACGGCCATCGCGCTCGTGAAGTCGTAGCGCGCCGCGTACGGTTCGTGCGCGGTTGCCGTCAGGACCCCGAAGAACCGGTCGCCGAGCACGAACACGAACGTGCCGCTGCGGTTGACCTTGCGCGATTCGATCAGCCGCGCGCCGCGCGCGTAGACGTTGAAGCGCTGGTCGCCCGTCCCCGTCTTGCCGTATACCTCGAGCGTCTTGCCGTCGGGCAGCGTGAAGCCGCCCGCGAGGCGGCGCGCGGTGCCGCTGAGTACGACGTCGCGCAGCAGCGTGCGCGCCACGTTGACGATTTCCGGCGACAGCATCGGCTGCGGCTGCGCGGCCGCGCGCACGAAATGCGTCTCGTACGGCGTGCCCTTCGCGAAGTCGAGCCGCGTGATCGTCTCGGTCGGTGCTTTCTGGCCGCCGTTCGCGATCAGCCCGATCAGTTTCGCGAGCGCGTCGGGCTGGTCGCCCGATGCGCCGATCGCGGCCGCGTAGGACGGCGTGACTTCCGCGAACGGATAGCCGAGCGCCCGCCACGACTTCGTGATCTCCGCGTATGCGCGCAGCTCGACCATGCGGCGGATGCGCCGGTCCTGGGTCGCGTGGTAGCGCGTCTTGTACAGCCACGAGTACGTGTAGAAACGCGCATCGCGGCTGTCGCGCTGGACCTCGCCGAGCGATGCAGTCGGATGCGCACGCAGGTAGTTGAGCGTCCACAGCGCGAGCGGGTGCACGCTCGCGATATAGCCGCGATCGTTGAGGTTGAAGCGGTCGATCGCGTACTTCGCGTAGAGCGCGGCGAGATCGTCGTCGGACAGCGTCGCGGCCGGCGTGCCCTTCAGTTGCGCGCGCATCTGCGCATCGAACCACGCGAGCGATTCGTTCGGCGCGACGCTGCGCAGCACCGTCGCGATCTTCGGCGGCGACTTGCGCACGTCCTTCAGCATCAGCGCGAGCGCGTCGGCGGGCGCCTTGCCCGCATAACGCGTGTAATAGCGCTTCACGTAGACCTGGCTTTCGCCGTCGACGAACTGCTGCAGATAATGCCGGCGCTGCTCGGGATCATTGAGCCACGACGACGACGGGCCGGCCGCCTGCAGCGTCTCGTAGTGGACGATGTCGCGCATCAGCCGCACGAACACGAGGTTGACCGAATGCTCGAACGCCGCGTGCAGCGTCAGGATGCGGCCGTTGTCCGACTTCTCGAAGTTCGAGAACACCTGCGCGCCGCCGCCCGTGTAGAACACGTCGGGGCTCGCCGAGTACTTGCGTTCGACGGCCGCGTCGAGCATCGCCTGCAGCGAGCGGTCGCGCGTATGCGACAGGTAGTCGAGCGCCCAGTGCGACAGCGCGTCGGACGGGTCGGGTTTGACGCGAGCCAGCTCCGCGTTCGACAGGCTCGCATAACGCGCATGCAGGTCGGAGACGATCTGCAGGTACGTGATCAGCGTACGCAGTTTCGCGGTCGAGCCGAGGTTGATGCGGCCGCCGCGATTCACGTCGAACGGCTCGTTCACGCTGTCGGTCTGCACGCGCAGCATGTTCGCGCCGTTGCGGCGTTCGTACAGCGTGAAGCTGTACGTGAGGTGCGACGGGTCGTCCTTCGGCGCGAGCATCTCGTAGCCGTACAGGCCGGCGGCCTGCGCGCCGTCGCGCGTCGACGCCTTCGCGAGCCGCTCGGCGACGGCCCGCTGCACGCCGTTGTCGAGCGTGCTCGTCGCTTCCAGGTCGAACTGGTCGAGCTGGTACACGTCGCCGATGCCGAGGGCCGACAGCAGCGACGCGCGCGCGGACGTCACGGCCTTGCGCGACACGAACGACTGCACCTGCGCGGCGGCCGGCGGCGCGCTGCGATCGATCTGTGCGGCGAGCGCGGCATCGCGCAGCGCGGGCGAGATCACGCCGCCGTTCGACAGCAGCCGCAGGTAGCTGTCGGTCAGCCGTTGCAGCGTCGGATAGCCGCGGTTGAGGAAGTACGACGGCGCGCGCTGCGCGATGATCAGCGACAGCACCTCGCGGAACGTCTTGCCCTGTTCGTCGACGTTGTCGCCGCTCGTCGGCGCGGACAGGATCCGGTTCACGTCGTTGAAGTCGCGGCCGTACCACGCGGCGAGACCGTCGCCGATGCCGGTGATTTCGCCGACATGCGGCCGCGCGGCGAGCGGCACCGAGTTCAGGTAGCGCACCACGATCGTGCGGCGCGCGAGCATCGTCTGCGGGCCGTTCAGGTACGCGCGGATCGACGCGGACGCGATCTGCCGCAGCTTCTCGGGCGGTGTCGAGGTACGGCCGTCCGGCGAATGGCGGAACTTCTCGATCTGCGTCGCGAGCGTGCTGCCGCCCGGGCGCGCCTGGTGACGGTTGACGACGTGCAGCGCCTGGTCGGCGACTGCGCGGCCGAAGCGCCCCCAGTCGATCGCCGGGTTGCGGTTCGGTTCGTTCGCGTCGAGCAGGTAGCGATCCTCGATGAACAGCAGCGAATCGACGACCACGCGCGGCACGGTATCGAAGTCGGCGTAGACGCGCTGCGGGAACACGGTCGCGAACAGCGGCGCGCCGGTCGAGTCGAACAGCATCAGGCCGGCCTGGTCCTTCTCTTCGTAAGGGAGGAACAACCCGCGATCGCCGAGCGACAACATCCGCTGCGAATCGCGCGCCTGCTTGCCGACGACGAAGCCGCGTGCGAGCAGCCGCTCCTGGAACGACGGAATCATCGCGTAGCCGAGGCGCTGGTCGTACGGGCCGTTCGCGGGAAAGCGGATGTGATCGCTCGGGCCCGTTTCGATCGTGTAGCCGACATCGCGGGTGAGCTCGGACAGGTAGTGCGCCTGCAGCCGGGACGTTTCGATCTCGGTCTGCACGAGTCGCGCAACGATCGCCACCGCGATCACCAGCGCGGCGAGCAAAGACCACTTGATCCACGTCCAGACCGATGCGAGACCGGTCACACGCGGCAGGATACGATTCAGCGGCCGATTCATGGCGGCGTCTCCCTGAAGGCACGGGCTCCGGCCGCACCCCATTAAGGATTAGTGTAGTCCTCAACCGTGGGCTGCGAAGGCGGTTCTCTACCGAGATGCGCCGACGCAACGCGCGTGCCTGTGACGCGCGGCAATCGCCGTTGCGGTGCGGCGGCGCGCGCCGTCCCGGCGTAACGTTTGCGCGTTCCGCGCCGAAGCGTCCGCGTGGCAAGGGTGCCGGCGGGCAGGCTCGGACGACAGGGCAGGCGGTCGATGCACCGGTTTCGTGCGCTGCGCCATCGCGGCAATTCGGGCCGGATCCTGTTCGTGAAATCGTGGCCGGCACACGGCGACGCTGCGGGTTTCCGCGATAGTCGCGCGCGCCGGCCGCGGGTAGGATCGCCGGATGTGCGGCGCATTTCCGCTTTCGCCGGGAGTCCCATGCCGATCCATCCCGTCGCGCTCGTTTGCACGGCCATCCTCGGGCTGCTGCTGTTCGGGCTCGGGCTCGTCGTGTCCGTCACGCGCTTCCGGCACACCACCGGATCCGGGTGTGCGACCGATCCGACCAACGGCTTGCACAAGATCGTGCGCGCGCACGGCAACACGGCCGAATACGCGCCGTTTCTCGCCGTGCTGTTTCTCTATTTCGGCGCACACGATCCGTCGCGCGCGATCCTGTCGCTGATCGTCGCGGCGACCGCGTGCCGCTGCCTGCTCGTGATCGGATTGCTCGCGTGGCCGACGATGGCCAGGCCGAATCCCGTGCGTTTCATCGGTGCGCTCGGCACGTATCTGTGCGGCGCCGCGCTGTGCATCGCGCTGTTCGTCTGAGCAGCGACGCTATCGCCACAGCAGCTTCGCGCGATCGTGCCGGCGCACGGCCTCGACGAAGCAGTGGATCAGGTAGTCGCATGCAATCGTGTTCAGCGCATCGCGGCGCGTGAGCACGCCGACCGACACGGCCGGAATCGTTTCCTCGACATCGATCGCGACCATCCGCTCGCGAATCCAGTCGACCTCCATGAAGCTCTTCGGCACGCACGACACGGTGTCGGTATGCACCGACAGCGAAAACGCCGCGCTGAACGACGTGCATTCGACGATCGGCTGCGGCGCCGGATAACCGTGCGCGACGAACACGTCCTGCAGCAGCCTGCCGATGCTTTCCGGCGACGTGTTGAGGATCCATTGCGCATCCTGCAGTTGCGCGAGCGACGTGCAATGACGCAGCGGATTGCTCGCGCGCGTCATCAGGATCAACTCCGATTCGATGAGCGGCCGGAACGTGAATTCGGGCGACAGCCGTGTCGCGTCGACGATCGCGATCACGAAGTCGAGCGAGCCGTCGCGCAGGCGCGGCAGCGCCGTGTCGAGAAACCCTTCGCGCACGTCGAGGCGGATCGTCGGCATCCGCTGGCGGAACGCGTCGAGCGCGGCCGGCAGGAAGCCGAGCGACATCAGCGGCGTCAGCGCGCATGCAAGCGCGCCTTCCTTGCCGCCCGACAACTGGATCACGTCGTCGCGCGCGTGCTGCATCTCCGCGAGGATCAGCCGCGCGCGTGCATAGATGGCCTGCCCGAAACGCGTGAGCTGCGCGCCGCGCGCATTGCGCGTGACGAGCGGTACGCCGAGATCGAGTTCGAGCTCGCGGATCGCCTTCGTCAACGCGGGCTGCGACAGGTGGATCGCGCGCGCGGCCGCGCGCAGGCTGCCGTGTTCGGCGATGGCGGCAAGCGCCCTGAGCTGGTGGTGTTTCACGGCGTGGCGTGGCGCGGCGCGGGCGCGGCGGCGGTGGGGACGTTCGTATCCTACACCGCGCCGCTGCATCGAAAGCACGTGATAACCGTGCGTTATCACGATCGGAAAATGTCGCTCCGGGCTGCGTATTTTGAATGCCTAGACTGCATCCGCAGGCCGCCGAAAGGGCCGTGCACACGCCACGCATAACCAGTACGGAGACCACCCTTCATGAAGGCGCCCCGAGCGGACAGCATGTTCAGCGGGCATGTCGGCGACGTTGCCGCATCCCCGTCCAATCGTCAGTTGATTGTTGCGATCACGATCGGCAACGGCCTCGAATTCTTCGATCTCACTGTATTCAGCTTTTTCGCGGTGCTGCTGGGCAAGCTGTTCTTTCCGGCCGTGTCCGCGCAGCAGCAGCTGCTGATGTCGGTCGCGACGTTCGGCGTCGGCTTCATCGCGCGGCCGGTCGGCGGCGTCGTGATCGGCCTGATCGCGGATCGCTTCGGCCGCGTGCCCGCGATGAACCTCACGCTCGTCACGATGGCGATCGGCACCGGGATGATCGGCGTGCTGCCGACCTATGCGCAGATCGGCGTCGCGGCGCCCGTACTGGTGGTCGTCGCGCGGCTGTTGCAGGGTTTTTCGGCCGGCGGCGAGGTGGGCGTGTCGACGTCGCTGCTCGCCGAACGCGCGCCGCCCGGCGAGCGCGGTTACTACACGAGCTGGCAGTTCGCGAGCCAGGGGGCTGCGGCGCTCGCGGGCTCGCTCATCGGGTTCCTGCTGTCGCATTTCCTCGACACCGCGTCGCTCGAATCGTGGGGCTGGCGCGTGCCGTTCCTGTTGGGCGTGCTGATCGCACCGGTCGGCCTCTATCTGCGCGCGCGCTTCAACGCGATCGAGCAGCATGCGCCGGCCGCGGCCGCGCGGCGTTCGTCGACGGTGCTCGGCACCGTGCTGCGGCGCGACGGCGGCGCCGTGCTGACCGCGCTGGGCCTCGTGATCGGCGGCACGGCCGCGCATTTCATCGTGCTGTACTACATGTCGACGTACGCGATCAAGGTGCTGCACCTGCCGATGGATAGCGCGCTGTGGTGCGGGATCCTGTCCGGTGCCGTGATGTTCGTCGCCGCGCCGATCGGCGGGCGGCTGTCGGACCGCACCGGCAGCAAGCGCGTCGCGCTGTGGTCGCGCATCGCGCTGACCGTGCTGATCCTGCCGGGCTTCTGGCTGATCCGCACGGTGCCGTCGATCGCGACGATGTATGCAGTCGTGATGCTGCTCGCCGCGCTGCACTCGATCAACGCCGGCGCGAACGGCGTGATCCTCGCCGAGCTGTTCCCGAAGAGCACGCGGGCGACCGCGCTGTCGATCGCGTATGCGGGCGGCGTGTCGATCTTCGGCGGCTTCGCGCAATTCATCGTCACGTGGATGATCGGCGCAACCGGCAATCCGGCCGCACCCGCGTGGTACGTGATCGTCTGCGGCGTGCTGTCGCTCGTCGCACTCGCGTTCGCATCGGATCGCAGCGATCACGATGCGTGACCGGCTGCGCACGATTTCGTCGCGTCCTTCTTTCCTGCCTTCATCCCGAATCGTATGACCGCCACCGCTTCGCTTTCATTTTCGTCCCATTCCTCCGACGTCACGGCCGGCGATCTGTGCGACCTGCCCGCCCGCACGATGCTCGACTTGCTGAAGACGCGGCAGATCAGCGCGTGCGACCTGCTCGATGCGCATCTCGCGCGGATCGCGACGGTCAACCCGAGCGTGAACGCGCTCGTGACCGTCGT
>JAJJMA010046788.1:0-13755 GCA_023529015.1 Papaver nudicaule | reverse complement strand
TCCCTGGAACAAAATTAACCCAGACCCAGTAATGACCAAAGTCCCTATTCGCAGTAATCTTTACTTATCATAATCATCATTCATGAGATACTTTCTGATTTCTCAAATTTTCAGTTGCAATCAATTCTGACAGAATTCTATGATCGGATTCTTTGTCAACCATGATCAAGGAAAGAAAAAAGTTCAGGGAGATAGAGAAACAGGCAAGTAGGAAGATGGAATATAACTTTCAAACATTTTTTTTCAAACAAGCAAGCAGGAAGATGGAATATAACTTTCAAAGAAAGAGAGAATATAACTTTCAAATTTTTTTTTTTTTTTTGCAATTAATATTGGGGAAAATTAATATTTAGAACGGTATAAATCCCGTTAAAACCTAGCTAATGGGGAAGGGAGGAATGTGCACCCGCGGGTGCACAAAGTCGGACTCTTTTAGCTCCATTAAATAAAAGCTGGAGTTATAGCCCTTGAGCTATTGGAATAACCCTTTTGCAAAGAGATTACAAGATACCCTCACGCGTAACTACCAATTTACCCTTTTGTTTATAACCTATTTACTAGATTGCCATCCCATTAATCCAAACACTAAACTTAAACCAAACCTTAGCCACAGAAACAAAAAAAAGTTCGGTATTCTTCTTCTTTCTTCTTCTTCCTCTTTGTTACCATCAACCACTCCACCACCACCAGCAACCCTAGTTTCTTTTTCTTCTCTCTCGTTTTCTTCTTTTGCTAGCACCACCATCACCATCTCTACCGACAGTAGAGAAACCACCATCACCAGTCTTTTCTATTTGATTTTGGTTTCTTGAATCTTAAATTGGTTTTTAGATCTAAGTTCAAGATGGGGTTTTTGTGAGTTTGATTTTGATTTCAAATTCATTAGGGTTTTTAGGTTTCTGTTTGATGTTGATTTTAGCTAAATAGAGAAAGAAGAGATGATTTTTAGGTATTATTTTTGCATCTAGGGTTTCTGATTATGCAAAATTTGTGATCTCAATCCCTAATTTCTGATTTTGCATAATGGGAAATGAGCTTTCATTAGATCAGTAACAATGGATGAAGATGTTGTGAATTTGTTGTTGATTGATAATCTCATTTTACTAATTTCAGTTTGATTTTATTTCTTGAATCAGATTGATAAGTTCGATGAATTTAAAATTGGATGAAACAATATACATGCCTGTTTTGGTTTACAAGTTGCTTGAGCCACATTATGCTTTGGATAACCCTGTTGCGACTGCAACTGCTTGGGTCTTCAGGTGTGGCCTCCTAATTCCTTCGTAGTAACTATATGAAGCTTAAAGGGAGTTTAACGAAGGATATGAGAGTTCCGTATGTGGAGCTATTAGAGGAGGTAGAGCTGGTACTAATAGAGTTGTTAGAGGCAGATGAACTGGACTGTATTGAGTTGATACTGTATTGTTTTGATACATGTTTTGATACTGTGTTGTTTGAATTTCAATAATGCACTTGGAAGTTAGTTGCAATGGAAAGTTCTCAATATGAAATGTATGGTATTATATCGTTTGAATTATGTGTGGCAATGAAATGTTATGAATTTTGAACAAGTTTGTAGTTCCAGAAACAAGTTCGGTTTTGATTGTTTGATCACATGACTGAGCCGAACCATCATTGGTCTTAGGTTCGACTCGTTAAAAGTTAGTTGAACCATCATTTGTCTTAGGTTCAGCTCATTGGGCCATAGCAGAACCGTCTTTGGTCTTAGTTTTGACCCAAGGAGGATAGCCGAACCTTTGTATGCTTAGTTCGGCCGATAAAATTTACCAGCCGAACTGTTCTTCATTATGGAAAATGAAAACTCAAAAGTAAAATTTTGATTTTTATTAAAACAATCATTAAGGCTAATCATTATCACTAATTATTAACATTAACCCTAATCATTAACCCTAATTATTTTATTAATCCTAATCATAAAATTAGCACTAATCATTTAGGGGTAGTTTTGCGTTTAACTCCAGCTCTTAAACAAAGGTTCAAATAAATAAAAGATATTTTATAAAGTGCCCCTAGTTCAAAAACCGACTTACTCATGTGCCCCCGAAAAAAATTCATTTATTAGTTGCCCTTGCCGTTAACAGTCTACATATTAAAGTTAAGTCAATGCTTGACCAGTCAACCCAGCTGTCAAAATTACCAGTATAACCCTTTGTACTTAAGAGTGAACTGTTGTGTCCAGAGACCAATTGATTTGGTTTTCTTAGGTTGAGGTTTATCGAGAGAGAGAGGATAGGGAAAAGAAACGATGTTAGACAGCATGAAAAATTTGAGTGAAATCGAATGAAATCGACAGAAATCGATTGATTTTCAGAGATAGTGAAGTATCTGTGAGTGATACTGAGTGATTTTTAGGTTTTTAAAGAATTTCAGTTAGGGTTTGTTTAAGAAGATGGAGGAAAATTTGAAGATGAAGAGGAAAGTGGATTTTGCTGGGTAAGAAAGGGTTTTCTCTCGATTTCACTAATTTCGCAGGAACCCTAATTGATTTCACTGACACATGAACCCTAATTGATTTTTTTGTTGTTGTTTTTTTTCCAGATTTTCTAACGAGTTGAAGGAGAAAGAAAAGAAGAAGAAACAAGGCTGTAATCTGTGAGATTTTCTAACCCTAACTGTGTTTATTGTTTCTTGGATGTTTAATTAGGGTTTTTGTGTAAAATCAGAATTGGGGAAAATTGATGTTCAATTAGGGTTTCAGAATTAGGGAAACTTTGATTAGTTTGTTTATGAATGTGTATTGTGGAATTTTATGAAATGGGTTTGGTTGATTTAGTGATAATAATGTCTGCATATCACTCTATCAATTTGAAATTGAGTAATGGGAGTGTTTAATGTATGTATAATAATGTATAAGTATGAGTATCTTTGGACTGTTTATTCCTTCCGTATACAGCTAATACGAAAGGATGGATACACAAATGGGTAAATCTTGATTTATTTGTTTTTCCTGGATTCTAATCGCTAATGAAGGTTATAGGGTGGAATTTTTAGAAGAGATATGCAAGTCGTATGGCTTCTGTATCTCAAGGGTTTTCCAAGAAAACTTTGGAATGAGAAGTTCTGTATGGAACTTCAGATTGGCCATTTCAAAGCATGTTTTGGGCCTTTTGGTGTCTCTTTTGTCAGTTCAAAGCTTCAAGTATTTTTTTTGTGAGTGTAAATTGAGTTCAGGATTGTGTGTGTATAATCTATGAATCTTTGCATTTGGGATCGAACTAATTTGTGGGGTGTCTTGGTTTTTATGTGAAGAAAAGAGTGTGATCTGGGAAGCTACAGGCGAGTTGAATTATAAAGAGCTCGGTTCAGAAAAGTCAGGACGCGATGCATCAGGAAATATTTGATGCGAATATTGGAAAGAATCAATGTGGCAGGTTAGCATAGTGAAACTAATTTATCTCATGTTTGTTAAATTTGTGAGCATCCAACTCAAAACTCTGGATCTTTGATATGCTGGATTAGTTGTGCATCTGTTGTCCACATGGACATTCTATTCTCAATAGTGCTTCATCATATGATTCACATTTTACAGTTCCATCCATAAAATGTAGGAATCTATTAGCTATCTATCCAAGAAAACACACACACAAGTACATATATTCAATATTGCACACACAAGAGAGTCATATTTGTATGCATGTCTTCTTGGGTGGAGACTTTATATATTAACAAGCTGAACTGTGGACTTGTTTTCTGGTAGGATCATATTACTGGGGTTGCACATATGGAGAAAAGTGCCGACAAATGGGGAAGGAATGGAATGGGTGGTCAGTGGCACGAGAAATGGTGGGAACATTATGATGCCACTTGCCAAGCTGAGAAGTGGGCTGATAAGTATTGCAGCATTGATCCCAACACACCCCTAGAAGATGGCCATGCTCACGTTTGGCATGAGAGGTACCGTCATATCACCTTACGACAGATTTGTTCTTCACTTTTAGTCTTTCCAGTTTTGCTTGTTAAAGCCTTGGGTAACATAGAGTACTTCTGGAGAAACTTGAACTGATGTTGGTTTTCTTGATATGGTAGAAATAAGAATCCTCACATCTGTTTTGTTCATCTTTTTTAAATCCCAAAGAAGTGCATTGACTTATCCGAGGTTGGGATCGGTATAGTCTGTGATCATTTTCAACTTGACCTTGCATTAACTGCACTCTAAGCTGCAATTTACAGCAATTGGCATTCTAAAAATTATAGCTTGAAACTCCCATACAAGAGTTTTCTTTACTTAGGAACTCAGCAAGTCTACAAGTGCTCGTCATTTTTTACCTCTATGACTCTAAAATTCCATTTTGTTTCTCTTTTGGCAGGTGGGGTGAGAAGTATGATGGGATGGGAGGTAGCACGAAATATACTGACAAATGGGCACAGAGGTCAGAGGGTGATGGCTGGTCCAAATGGGGCGACAAATAACAAAGGTTGTATGGGTGGTGATGCATGTTGGTCAGAATTCCAAGGCAAAGAGCCAACAACAACAACTAAGAAGAAACAGTCAAAGCCATCACAAGCAGCAGCAGCAGCCTTTGGAAATGTCAACTTATGTTCTTTTTATGTTTTTTTTTATGAATGTCTGGTACTGAAGATTGCTTAGTGAACTTATGTTGTTTCAAACATCTTTTGTTAATCAATGAAATGTTGAATCAGTTGAAAATCTTGTGCTGGATTGAAAAACAGGTTGAATCGTTTTGACTCGGTAATGGGTCGAATCACTGACTCGCTCAGGGGTTTATATGTCTTTTGATGACAGCTGGTGGATAAAGTGGGTGAAAATGGGTGAACAAAGGTTTACAGTTTTTTCAAAAAAACGGGGCACTTTATAGAATACTTAAAAAGTAAGGGCATTTTATATTATCATATTTCAAACAGAGGCATTTTATAAAATCACCCGGTAAATAAATAAATTAAAAAAAAGAAAGAAAAAAAAAAGGTGCACACTGCACAGAATCAGACTCGGCATGCGCGAAACATGTGGGGATAAGAGTCAATAATGTATTTAGGACCCCCTTAATTAGTCAAACTTTTTCGAAACCACCATCCCCTTTCCTCTTCAACTCGCAGGTGTATTGATTATTAACAAGACTGTGTCACTCCAAGCAACAATGACAGAAAAAGAGATCCCCTCTGGCCATCCCCTCGTTCTTCGCCTTCATGAAACCCTAACTAATTGCTCCAAAGTAACAAGGAAACCATGCTTTCAAATTCTGTTGACTTAAACCAATTTTTCCTTTTAATTTTTGTTCTTGTTTTGTAATTTACAGATCTTCGCTGAAACGGGAGATATCTCTAAATCGGTTGCCGATGTTGTTGAGTTTCTTAACTCCATTTTGGACGATGTCGTATCCAACCCAGAAGATCAATCTTTCAAGGAAAACACAGTTTTGGTCCTCACAGAGCTCAATCTTTTTATTTCTTCGCCTTCTTTGGATGAGGTAACTAATACATCATTGCCAACTTTTAGATAATCAAAAACAAAACAAAACTTTCAATATTCTTCTATTAACATAGCCGAGCATAAGGAAGGGCTAAACATCAGAAATAGTGTAGCAGCATAGTGGGATTAACATGCCCTAAATATATAGACATTTTGAGTGCTATAGAATTTTGCACTAATTGAAGAATCAATTTTACTGGCATGGCAGACAGTTCTTGATGCGCTTTCCTTTGTGCTTCCGGAGGTAGTTGCGCAGTTTGCGTCAGTTTCAGATATGTGTAGAGAAATGGTGGAAAGTATTATCAATCACATAGTATCCACTTCTAATCCTCGTGATATGCTTGCGATTCTGTGCGAGGTAATTACGCCCTTTCTTACTGTTTCACTCATTTACTTCTCTGCTTAAATCTTGTTGGGGTCTTAACCCGAGTGTAATAAGTTCGCAACAACAATATGGGAACATGGTTCATTTCCCGACCTTGTGTGTTCAGTTGTGTAACAGCCGAAACATGGACATTGCGGTACAAGTATTGGGTAAACTTGTCTCGGTAATCATGTCTTCATATCTCACCAAATTGTGCTTCTGTATAGCTATATAGAGACAACAGAACACTTTAAGCATGAAAGGTATTACATGCTAGTAGTAACAGTCACAGTATTTGCTCACACGTAACCTAAAGTGTTGAAACCATCAGCACATCACATTCTAAGAGAACGCATTTAGCTGTCACTAATCTAATGGGGCATAGTTGTTTGCTGATGATTGAATTTTTTGTGTTATCATATATATACACTATCCTTCCTCTATTGTATAATGATAGCGTGGCATTCTAATTGGATCCATAGTAAGGTATTCTAGAAAGTTCCTTATTTCAGTTTGCTTTAGGGTGTGCTCTCAAAACCTCTCCTTAAAATTCAAACAAAAAGCAAGTTTGCTGTTGCATATGTATTTAATCTGACTCTGAGGCGCTAAAAGATTTTGAATGGATAAGTTACTAATTACTATACATATGAGGTTTTTCTTTTTTTGTGCAGTAGTTATCGTATCTAAAGCTTGCCTGTTTTGAGCTTCATTGCCCCTCTCATGTTAGTCTCATTTTTGTCGCATCCTGTAATCTTTAATTTCTGATGATATTACATTCTAATTGAACCAGGCACTAGACTCCCATTGTAAAGTGTTCCAGGAACCTGTTTATTTCACTCCTCTTTTGAGTGGGCTCGCAAGAGGTATCCAAGAACAAAAATGAAATATCATTGGTTTAGTTATTGTCTTGAATCATGCATTCACACTCACAAAGACTTAGAATGTGAAAGCAACCTGACAGATTCTTTTGTTTCACCTTGTTCTTTTCTTTATCTCTAATTTACTTCTTATCTTTAATTTAGACCTTTAGAAGAGATAGTGGACATGATTGTTTCAAAATTCAGATGAAGTTGGTGCTTTTCTGTTTCACATTCTGAATCACTTTTCTCCTACTTCAGTTCAATGGACTGTCTTTTCTCTCTGCACTTGTATCTATGTTTTTTCGTTTGCTTGGGATTTTACATTTTATGATGCTGGCTTCGGTAATGCCAGCATAAGAGTGTGACTCAGTAATACGCATTTGTTCGACACTTTAGTTTCTGTACAATGTTTTCTTTAATGCTATTTAAGGACAAATGGTTTTTCATTTTCCGTTTCTGCTTGTTTGTATTTTTAGTCCAACGAGTTATTTTAGAGTGAAGATAATATGTTTACACATCGTTGTACCTGCTGGCACTGTGGTCTTTATAAACAATCTTTCTAAGATTTGGTTAAAAGATCTTGAGAGAATAATGTCTGATTAAAGAGATACTGGTAAGCGCACTAATGTAAATATATTAACATGCAAGGTGGTGCTCAAGATGTGAACAATTGGCTAATTCAAAATCGAACAACTAACATTGGTGATGGTGTTTGTTTGATTTACTTGAATGGCATAAAATTCTTGGTTAGGGTGATAACCTGAAAGTTAAAATGCCCAGAGAAGTTTGATTCTGTAAAAATTAAGCAATGAACTGCATAACATCAGCCTCATGGGAACAATAAGACTGCTCATTGATTTTGCATGTCAACCTTGTTGGGTAGTTAAAGGAAATTAATATATTTTTAACTAGAGGCTGTGTTGACATTCTTCCATTACAAACAATAACTTCTAATTTTTGACTGGAATCATATAATACTACTTTGCTTTCAAAAGCTTGAACACTGTTTAGTAATTTCTACATCTACTTCTTGTTATCCCCACAGTATTTCTTTGCATTAAAAGGCGTAAATTTGAGCAAATAAAAGTGGCACTGCCTGTGATCCTCAATGTTCTAAAATCTGTGACTGCTGAGTATGGTAATGAAAGAGATGGTTATTTTGATGAGTTGTTCGCCAGAGTCTTAAACATTGCCACCTCAATGCAAGAAGTTTCCGAAAAGATGGTTTGTGACGCTCGCCCAAATTCTCCTTTTCAAAATTAGTTGTTGATACTGGTCTTCCAGGGGCAATTGGTTATATACGACAGTAAGATATCCTGCTAATATACTATATACTACCTGTCTATGCTCTTATTAATGTTGTAGGAGGCCAAAGAAAAAGAAAAGCTCAAAGCTCTGCTTGGCTTGTTTGTCCTTGAGATGATGGTTGGTATATAACTCTGAACGCTAAATGTTGTCAAAGTTTTCTAAATGCTGGTAGTTTTCACCGTTTTTCTTTTACGTCTGAGTGATTTATAACTCTGAGATCTGCTTTCACTCATAATGTGCAGGCTATTTCACATATTTTGGCAGGTGTAGATTTAAACTGCATTTCGTTGGTTGTACAACTGTCACGTTTCTTTCCTTCATGTGGTTTATCATATATTGGTCTTGTAACTGGATCAGTTCTCGAAAATGTTACCAGCCTCATCTGTGGAGGTAGCAGTAATGCTTGTTTTATCTAACCAACATCTCTTTTATATATTAGCTACTATATATATTCCATTTGACTTCATAATTTATTTTGTAGAGGATGATGACGATTATATGAAATCTTTTCCCCTCATCAAGCAAGGAGCATCTATTTCAGGTTTTCCTCAGTGCGATTACTTTTCTTCTGTAGTTTTTTTTTTTTTTTTCCCAGTAGTTGCCTCAATCTTTCTGCTGCAATTTTGTCCTTTCAAAGCGTCTCGATCCATTCTTTATTCTGTTTTATTTTCTATTCATATTTACTTATTTACAGTCATTTGCGCCCATATGTCCGATGAGGTTGAGACAGCTGTGAAGGAGGATCTGTCTGTTGTCAAGCATCAGCTTCAGTGTAGCAGAATCAAGAGGTGGCAAGCTGTAGGAATGTTGAAGTATCTACTCTTGTCTGCTGATCAGTCGTGGGAAGTAAAGAACCATGCTATCGAGTTCTTATTAAGTATTTTCAATGGAAAAGTCTCTGAAGCATGTGACGAAGTGGAAGAATGTTCTTTCTACACTCCCAGTCTTTTAGCTGCTCTGCAGGTCCTGGTTCTGTTATTCTTCTTCTTTCTCTTTTTCTCTAGTTTTTGTTTGTCACCTATAATGATTGACAAATGATGGTGGATAGAAAAAAACTCAATTATCTTCTGACACCAAGATTGCCCGTATGCACCGTGCTGATACACTTGGAAGGAAAGTCGTTAAGATATCTCCCTATGAAAAATCTTGTTCCAAACATCAGTGGAACTGGAAAGCTACATGAATCTCGAGCAGAATTAACTTTTTGTGCCAGCCTATTAAGTTTTCAATGATTTCTCTAACAGTCAAACCCTTTCAGGCTATCCAGAAAGTCATCATATTTACATCGGGAGCACTGATACGGAATAAAGCCTTTTCTGCTTTTAAAATGGTAAGTTTTGTAAATTTAACTGATTATGTTGTCATCTATAAAAGTTGCTGTTTGGATCTTTTCTGTATCATTGTTCAATGTAATGGTGCAAGTTTTGTTAGATGAGTTCTTTTTAGTATTGCAAGCCTTGGAGTTATGATTTGATACAAATTCATAACTGCTGCTTAAAAAAGAAAATTTGATGCACCTATGTTAGGATCTTTAATAATATTTAATCATACGGTTTTCGTGGACGTGAAAGCCACCCCAAGCCTACGAACTATATGTCATAATTGGCAATCTAGCTGCTTATCTATTTTGTTTTTGTTCGTATATTGTTGTTCCCTCGAAACATTATATATATCTTCTGATAGGGGTTATTCCACTTTTTGTTCTATAGGTAATGGAGGACTGCTTAATGATTATTGGAAATTAGTGATCTTTGTGTCCCCTCTGTTGTCTATTTTTACATCATGGATTTTAACTTGTTTGCTATAATACGTGACAAGGTACTTGCTGACATTCCCAGTTGTCAAAGGTTTGACATCATAAAGGCTCTGATCATACTCAACACCAACACCCCTTCCATGGTCAGCCCTTTCTCTGTGACACAATTATGTTATGACAAGGTTCCAGTTGTGTATTTGAACCGTGGATTTATTTATGCAGATTGGACTTCTTCTGGGTCTTGTTAAAGATATGGTATACGAAGATTATCAACTAGGGAGAGAAGCAGAAAACACTGCTCCACTCAAAGTGCCTTTTTGGAGCTCTAATGTCCTTGAATTGTTGGAGTTGGTCTTGAGACCTCCAAAGGGAGGGCCTCCTTCCCTTCCTGAGCAGAATGATGCGGTATATCTTCCCATGACAACTTATATGCTTTACCATCAGTGTGATAGTTCTATAGACAATTGTATGATTTGTATTTTGTATGTAATATCTTAAATTGACATGTATCATGATGTTTATATTTGCAGGTTTCAGCTGCTCTCACTGTGTACAGATTTCTTCTAATGATTTCATCAAAAGGTATCTTAGATGTCGTCTTCTTTTAAAATGTAGTTCCTAATTATTCAACCTCACACATTTTTTCTTAACACATGCTCTTATTTCACGAGTACACATAGCAGGATAACATGCCAATATCTTGTGCTTGGCTTACATGTGTCTCCATTTTATATACTGCACGAGTGAATATTCACATGGTCGGATTAGTTATGATGCAGCTGGCTATAGAAATAACAGTATCAATTCTGTTTGGTTTCCACATGCCTGTAAGCGTGGTGGAAAACTTTTAGGTATTTTTTACCCGATGCTCTTTATCTGCAGGTTCTGGGTTCTTCGTAAATACTCAATGGAACTGAAATTAAATCGGCCAGAAGTAAAAGTGGCTTAGAAATAGGAATCGACCTGTTGACTTCCCACGTGTTTCAAATTGAAATCCAAAGTTTTCATCTTTCTCAAGTTATATGTTTTTTTTATTCATTTAGAAAAAGGGCTAGTAATGATTGTTCTCTGACTGTTCATGTAATTGATTTTCAGAAGAAAAAAGTTATACGGAGGTGCTGTCAGAAAGTAGCTTGCGGAAAGTTTATTCAGAGTGGCTTCTACCTCTTCGAACTCTAGTATCAGGGATGGTGGAGGAAAGCAAAGAGGGTTCCAGTCAGCTAGAAGTTGAGATAAACTGTTCCTTCCTTCCTGTTATGAGCAACTTATATCCGTGCATTGAGCTTGTGGAGGAGAAACTTAGAAACTTGGGTTCTTTGTAGACTTTTTTTCTTTTCTTGAAATAGTATGCTTTTTAGCCCACTGGTTAGTTTGCCATACGAGGAAACATGATAGCCTGAATACAAGTAACTCCAGCCTCTGCCTCTTAGCTGCAGATATATTATATGCCTGGATACAAGTAACTCCAGCCTCTTAGCTGAGTTAAGATGTACAGCTGGCAATATATGACCCGGACTGCAGTTTGACCCTAACTTGGCACGTTTAGCCAGCCTGTTGAAAACTGTTGGTAACACATATACAGTAAAACTTTGATAAATTAATCTTCATTAAATTAAAGAGAAAGGGCATATGTCATTTTAGTACAGTGGTAAAGTCGCTGGGTGATGGCACCGGCGATCAGAGTTCGAAACTCGTCTGCATCAATTCAAAAAAAAAAAAAAAAGTGAAAGGATCTACTCACACATTATCTCACATTTTCGGCACCGTTTTCTCAATAAAATTACATGCCAACGAATTTGGAGTCAAGATTTTGAGGATATGTTCCTCTCATATAGCTCTATATTCCTACCAAAATTAAGGGTATTCGAAATACTAAGCTCACTATCTACCAGTATTAATGTGGAAGAATGGTTTTAGTTGTGAAGTTGTAAGTAAGGAAAATAATATGCTAGTGCAAGTGCAAGCAGACCCAAGTAAACCAGAATGGCTCCTAAGCTGTGTTTACGGATATTCAAATCCTCAGAAGAAGAAACTGCAGTGGGATTTCATTAAGGAACTTGGGCAAAACATCCAGCAGTCGTGGGTGTTGATAGGTGACCTGAATATTCATTTAAAAGACTTGTCAGATTCTTCCTTAGCTACTTCTTCTTCTACTTCTTGTTCTAGTGACAGTGGTATTCAGTCGATGCTCACTAGTATAGGTCTAGAAGACATTGGGTTTTTGGGCAGGGAATTCACATGGTCCAACAACAACACAAGAATAGGCACAAAAAAGTCAAGAATTGATATGGCTTTAGTAAATGGTGAATGGAGTATTAACTTCTTAAACTCAAAGCTTGTGCACCTGAACCAGATAGGAAGTGATCACTGCCCTATCCTTTTCATAGCTAATTCAGATAAGGAAAAGCTTTGGAAGCCTTTTAAATTCTTCTATACATGGTTAAATGACAAGTCTTGTGCTATACAAATTGCTGAAGCATGGGCTCAAGAGGTATCAGGATCTGCGGCTTTCATCTTAATCAAGAAATTGCAATTCACTAGACAAACTCTTATCAGATGGAACCAAGATTACTTTGGAGACATTAACTTAAGGGTGGATGCTCTACAAGAACAACTAAGTCAGCTTCAATTGCAACAGTCGTCCGATTCTAATACAACAAAAATCCTAGAAGTGCAGTCAGATATACAAAAGTGGCACAAAATTCAATATGATTTCAATAAATAGAAATCGAGAGATATGTTTATGAATGACACAGATTATAAAACTAAGTATTTCCCCACTATAACTAACGGGAACAAGACGAGAAACAAGGTGGATAGTTTGAAGAATAAAGATGATTTGTGGGTTTCAAAAAGATAAGATATGGCTAATCTTTTAACTTCACATTTCAAAGACATCAACACTACAACAAACACGGGATTGGATGAACAACAGTATTCTGTCATACCAAGCATCATAACCAATGAGCAAAATGAAGAACTCATGAGAATTCCCTCTTGTGAAGAGATTCACTCTACACTTAAGAGCATGGAGAATTGGTCTGCCCCGAGACCAGATGGTTTTTCTGCAGGATTTTATAAAACACAATGGAGTACTGTCAACAAAGAAGTTTTTCGGATGGTTCAACAATTTTTTCAGACCAAGTTTATATCTAAGCAGATGAACAAGACATTCATTTCACTAATTCCTAAGAAGAAAAAGCCCATGTCTCCAGTTGATTTTAGGCCAATTGGCCTATGCAACACAACATACAAGCTCATATCCAAGATACTTGTTAACAGAATGAAGCCATTGATGCCCATGATTGTTGGTCCATATCGAGCAGCCTATTGGTAATAATCATAACCATAACAAGGTTGGAGATGATCATAATTGTGAGAATAAGTCCAATCATTATTTACACCAGGCTCCATATATATACAAAAGGTACCTGAAATAAAAAATTCTCAAAGCAAAAAATGAGTAAGAAAGAAAATAAAAATAAAAATATATACAATAAAGAAAAAATAAAAATAAAAAATATATACAAAAAAATTAAAAACACCAATCACAATATCCTTAAACCGCTGCCAAAAACTAAAGATAAAACCAAACCCTAAAATGGGCTATTTGGTCTGCGCCCCAAAAAAAATAACCACTAAAACTGCACCCCCCAAAATATAGAATTTTCATCCTAACCCCCCATTCCGCTAACTCAGACGTTAGTTAAGTCAGTAACGGGGCCCACTTTTGTTATTCGTAAAGACTAAAATGTCCTTGACTGCTCCTGGAACCGTACCGTACCGTACCGCACCGGATGATCAAATATACACCCTCCTGCAATCTCAGCTTCCGTTTGACACCATTTATAAAAAAATTCTGTGCTGCATTTATATCATCAAAAAATTCAGACACTAACTAAAGGAGAACATCAATTCATGGTAACAAGTAACAACACTTCACTGAATCCAACAAATCAATTTAAGTTAATAACATCAATAACATCGAGAAATACACAACATCAAGAACATTTGAAAA
>JAJJMA010046786.1:27757-47060 GCA_023529015.1 Papaver nudicaule | reverse complement strand
GTGTATTGGTAAAATCTTCACTATGGGGATTTTACCAACTACACCTAGCCAATTAGGCCACTTTGAATAAGTTCTCAAAGTGTAACGTAATTAACCGGTAAAATCTGTGAGTCGGATTGATCCTAACCACATGTTCACAAGTTCGACATGTTAACTTAGGGTTATCATCTACACACTATTGTCCACAGAATCCCTCCGCAACGTTAATGTTATGCTAGTTGTGATAAATCACCTCAACAATTACGGATTGAGGCTCAATAATCTAGCATTAGTATTACTAGCAATCCATTCAATGTGCACTTTAAATATCATGCAAGCAATCCATGGTCATAAACATAGTAGAAGACAAACAATAACACAATAATTAAAAGAAAGAGTTACTTGCATAAAGACTCAAATCAAAATAGTTTCAAAATCATCCTAAACCAAACAAGTATTTAGCTACAAAAAGAAATCATGTTCTCAACAATAAATTCAAAAGAGGAGTTCAAAGTGGAGAAAACAAATCCAATTGTGACTGGTGGTAGTGTGGCGAACAACTCCTCAAGCTCCTTGTGGTGGTGGATAGATGGAGTGAATCGACGGTGGCGACGTGGTGGTGCTGTTGATGTTGATGGAAGAATGATGGCGGCGGAACTGCTGGTGGTGGAACTGAGTTATTGCTGCTGCTGCGGTGCTGTTATGCAGGTGGTGGATGATGCAAGAGATATGAGGATGACGCTGAACCCTTCTATGCTGCTGTATTGGTGGTGATTGCGGATTGGTGGTGATGGTAATGCTGATGGACGTGGACTGTGAACTGTGAGATGAAGATGGCAGCAAAACAAATAAGAGTTCAGGTGGTGCTGAAGGTATGCAGGTGATGAAGATGCAGGTGGTGGTGAGATTGGAGAGGAGCAAAGCTCCTCTCTGTGAAGATGGTGATGTTTCTGCCGTCCAGAGATGTCTTATTCCTGTGCCCTAGAGATTCTTTTATAGGGTCTGTTTCTTGCCGCCTTGAATCCTACATAAAACCAGTTTCCTAATCCAACTACACTTCTGAAAATATATCTCTTAATATTCACCCTTTGTCTTCACTAAATCAACGACTGCAGACACACTTTCTCTACTGGATGTCGGCCTTAAAGTCGCCAAAACAGACGCTTGCTGGAACCGATGGCATAGCTGGTTCAGTGAACTGATTTCTCGGCAAATGACACTGCCCAATCCTTGTTGTTGCCTTCTTGCCTTCCAACTCTTCTGCCCTGACTAGAACCCATTGAATACAACCCGTAGAACATGGCCTAGCCCTTCTTACAAACCCAACACAGTCCATAGCAAATACCCATAACAAAGCCATTTCAATCAATGACAACACAGAGCCTTCTCAACTGATTTTCCGGGCAGAAATAACTCCAAATCTTCTGTAATCTCGCACCAATCCATTATTGTCTTCAAATTCCTGTCTTGACCCTCCACATAAACTCACCAGAACGTGGCTAAAACCGATGGCAAACCACTGGTTAGGCTTAGTCCAGTGAACATCAACTGCTGCAAACAGTTTTGGTCTTTCAGACATTTTCTCAAACACCTGGTAGGCGTAAACTCATACTGGCCAGGATTAGTGTGTTTTGTTCTTCCAATCATTCCAATATCTCCATCCCTGCAAAATTCATTCATTCACATAGCAACACAAGCTTCTAATTCATTCAGATGTCCAGATTCTAGTCAATTCACAAAGGAATCAATGGCAGTTGCAGCGGGTTCAGTTTTTCCATGTTTCTCTCGGCCAAATTCTGAACAAGCTCAGTGACCCAATTTCCGTCTTCCTCCTTCTCCTACTGTCCTGAAAACTCTCTTGAAATCCTTGCCAAACGTCTCACCTGAACAAGGTTAACAGGCAGCAGAACCTGGCAGTGCTTCTGGTGCTTCTAAACTCGATTCAGACTTTCCCCAGGCTGTGTCTTTGAATCTATCGTTATCCCTTGGCAGACCCACTTAAACCCTTGGCTGTGTAGCTGCCGCAACCTTGGCAGATGTGCAATCGAACCGTGGCTTGACTGGAGAGTGGTGGATCTGAATTTGCCGTCAGAAGAAAAACTTTGCAGAGATTGGTCTGAAATTGAACTCGATCTGGGCTTGGTTTTGTTGAGTAAATAAACTGGTTCTTCGGTATAAGAAATAAAACCAGGAAAATGTTATCACAGTTCGAGCTGTGGTCTGGTGGTTCGCACCTTGGCTAACAATCAGAAGGTGCAGGGTTCGAGTCTCGCCACTGCCTTCTCTTCCTCATCTTTTTCTTTCTTTTTCTAATCTTCAGCTGGTTGGCCCTGAGTAGAAACTGACGTCTGCTCCAGTAGTTGTTACCTGAACTCCAGTGGCTGCGCTGAGCAGAGAATCTCGGGTGCTTCAGTAGTTCTCTAAAGGGAATCAAATGGCTGCCTATTTATGGCTGCCTCCAGTAATTCTCTTTCAAATTCTTTGTAAAGCCTTTTAACCTTCAATTCTCAATGTTCGAAGCAATGCTTTGAGTTGTTATTTGCTTCATTATGTATCAAATGACTATAAAGTACCTGCAAAATAGAAAACAACGTAAAATAACCAATGTATGAGGCATTAGCTAGACATAAGTGTATGAATAAGGTACTCTTGAATAGGTGTTTTGAGCACCTAACAAACGCTAGTGGGTTTGACCGGACAATGCCCTAACAATCTCCCCATTTGTCAATTTTAGTGACAAAACCAATTTACATATGGATTCAAAAGATATACAATTAAGTACTAACCAAATGTATCTTGATTTCTTGAATTCTTCAACTTCTCCCTTGAGTCTTGATGTGTTCGTTTAACTCTTGTTGATGAATCCGTAGACATCAGCTACAACATATCCAGCTCAAACAACCACGAAGGTACGCTCAAGCTTACATGGGTTAATATGCTAATCCCACATGTTGTTTGTGCAAAGAGTAAGAATATGAGCAAACTTTAAAGTCTGTGTATCAAAACTTTTAAAGTGATTCTACTCATTCCTGATATGAAGCTTCTTCTCAGCTTTAATTACTCCCCTTTACTTGATACTTTGAAAAAGCACAACAAGTAAGCACATGATGTTCTCCCCCTATGGTTATGCACCACAAGAACAAGAACCATATGTATTATCCCCCTATTTGTCACAAAAATATGACAAAGTAGTTCGAGACTAAGGTTTCATAAACCTATGAGGATAGGTTAAGCTAAGTACTCGCATACCAAGTTTAAGATGACATAACTAGGAAATCAGAACGATGATCTCTAAGTTGATTCATCTTTGGAGAAATATAGACACACTTTTCTCCTAATATTCCACAACCATGCTCCCCAAAAGATTTGTTATTAAGCGCAAGTTCAAGTTAAGAACTCTCCCCCATGTGGTGTTATCCAATAAAGAACAACTTACAAAGATGGAAAAAACAATTTTGATGTTATCCAGTATTCCTTTGTTTATAACCTCTTTCCCTTAGCCAAATTTTTGGAAAAGAGTATATGATTCCGAGTTTGTGAAAACCCTAAAAATCATACAATCAAAAGTTTCTTGACCGTGAGAAAAAGCATAACTTTTGTAAATACGACGTTAATGTTTCCTTTGACATGTGAGTCTCTCCCGAGATTTATAAGACCATGTTTATAATTGGATGAACCAAAGTGTAACATGATGTCTCTTGTGAATTTTCCTGTATAATTGAACGGTTGATAAATAAAGCATGAGCACGAATGCTAAATTTAAACTTCAAGTAATAAAACATCAAAGATTATTAAGATTAATACAGACGATGCTCAAATGGAAATAGTTCACACAACACAAACCAAAGTTTAACAAAAGCATAAAGAAATGAAATAAATCACTCCATATCCTCGTCGTCAGATGGAATGGTATGCTCCTCAATAATATTGTACATAACATCAACAATGTATGGAGGAACATTAGGTACTGCAAGGTGAACTGCCTGAGAATATCCATCGCACTTGGTTTGGAGTCTGTAAACTCTTGCCTCAAGTTGTGCTACGCGAGGATCTGGTCCGACCATTTGACCCGATTTCTTGATCTTGTCAATGTTCTTCTGGGTGAAGAGTTTTGGGCCATCAACCTTTGGTCCGAACATGTTAACCTTGAACCTTTTGCAAATTTCTGTAACCAGGAAGGAAATCCGAGATTCTTTTGTTTGTTGTCGGAAGTCCTGATCATCTGTCTAATGATAGAGCCACAGAAATCAATTGGACCATTCCCTTTATGAAGATGATAAATCAATTCAAACATGTCTCTATTCCATTTATCCTTGTTCAGGGTGACAGGAATAAGATTGTGTGAAGCTAAAATACCAAGAACCTTCAATTCAGGCATAATTCCATTGATAGGAGCTTTGCCATCTTTCCACTGAGGGCTAAAGACAAGTACACCCTTAGCGAGTTTGTAGTAAGATGGACGACTCCTTCCCAGCTCTGGAAGTGTAAACGGAAAGACAGGGCTTTGAAGTATTTCCATAAGTACTTCCCTGTTAACTTCGAAAACTCGCTTGCCAATACGAGTCTTGAAACTACACTGATCCATTTTGCATTCAAACCTGTTGGCGTAAAACATTCGAACAACAAAAGGAAAGTTGTCGACATAAATACCTTCATGAATGAAACCCCAAGCAAGATGATCCATAAATGGTGAATAAGATGCAAGAGTACTTCTGTCTAATTTCCTTTCAACAGTGAAGTTCCGTCTCTTCACATACTCAGCTTTGGCTTCATCGCTGATGAAAGGCATACTCAGACCTGGATCATGGGACGGTTCGTGAACCGTCTCAGACATAGTTTCTTCATCTGATGACCAGAGAGCTGGCTTATCATTACTTTCATTCTCATCAATAACCCTGCTAGTTGAGGCCTAGTTTCTAGCACTTCTTCTAGACATGATATCAAAGAACAAGATAGCTAGGACACTTACTTGATGATTTCTCCCAAACTACAAGGAGATGGCAAGAAAGATTTATAACCCCTCCAATGATTTTCCAACCCGCTCGTTTTAGTACCAAGATGGAGCAAATCAGTTCACGAACCTCAAAATCTTCACAGTTGCAGTAATCCTGCCATTAGAGCTTTTCTAAACCTCAAGAAAGAAGTGAGGTGAAGAATAGACTCGAGAAGATCTTATCCAGAAAAATTCGGGTCTGAGCGGTTCGGGAAACGGGTCATGGGTTCTGGATGACCCATTATGTCACAGAATAATCCAGTGAGTAGTTTTCAGACCCGGTTCTAGGGGTTCCTAGGCTTTACATGTGTGACACACACATGTTTTAGTCAAAGAGTGTCTTTGACTACTTCCTAGGTAATTTTTAGGACATTTTTCTCTTGTATTTGACTTTACTATAATCTAATGGAGCAACGCTCAACACTTGAGTTAGTTTGTGAGAAATTATTCCAATGATGTCTTTATATCAAGCTTTAGAGTGAAACTAGCTTAATATTCAGACATAAAATACTTTCACGTCCCCAAGAAAGAATTTCTTTCCAGTTTCTTATTGAAACTAAGGGATTCTGGAATTTATTAAATTTAGTTCTTTCTATTCCAAAATCGAAACTATTTTTCTCAGATTTTAGATAAATTAATATCCTTTTATTCTCTGAGAAGGGTTTATGAAAGAATTTATAACCCTTGTGCTTTGCCCTTATGAACTGTAAATAGTTCTGTACAACATGACGGTTTTTGGCAAAGCATTTGTATCTGTTTTCCTGTTTAACAAAATGAGTTACATCTTGTTTGTGGGGACACGATTTTACAGATAATTCCTTCTTATGAGTTACATCAATGTGTAGAACACACAGTTGATCATGGACTATTATATCCATGGGTTCCTCAATCAGAAGGGTATTGATAATGACTTGATCTTGATGTTTTTCATAAAAAGACGATTCAGTGTCTCTAATAAGTTGATCAATGTCAATGTCAACACACGTGTTTTCCTCCATGACCTTGTTTAGTCGATTTAGAGACTCTTCTTCTTTCCTAAGATATGTCTTTAGGTCATGTGAGATATTATCAATTTGTTTTCCAAGATCGATGAAGCCTTGAACAGACTTAATACCTCTGGGAGGAACGCTAAGGAGTTCTCTTGTTGATATGATGAGACCTGGCAGTGGATCTTCTGCATCATCATCTTCAACATCTGTTAATACGTTACAAGCGTTTGATCTTTGTTCCATAAGTCACAAGCCGCGATAAACACCGACAGTTACGTCTTTTTTGTGTTCACCGGCTCTGATACCAATTGAAAAAGCAGGGGTACCGAAATACAACCAACTTTTCGTTTGGGCTCGTGAGACTTATGGTCAGATCTGGACGATCTCAAAAATCAATATCCAGATCTGTTAACCTGAGTTTGGATCTCAAAGGATCAGTCTGACACAAGACAGGGTCTTGGTAAATCCAATGGATGGATTGGGGACAACGATCAGGTTTATTAATAACGTACTTCTTGTGTTTGTTTTAATTATATAATTAGAGAATATAATGCGGAAAGTAAAGCACATAAGACACCGGTGATTTTTTTAACGAGGAAACTACGACCTGTAGAAAAACCTCGGGACCTCGTCCAGATTAAACACCGCACAGTACAAATTGTCTACAAACACTAGCCTACTATAAGACTTCGGTCTGGGATGTAACAGAGACCAACTCAAGCTCTCAAAGAGAATTGGTTACTGTCGCACTCCTTACGTCTCTAGATCCCCCAAAGATCGTCACACACTTGATTCCCCTAGCTAACGTCCTTTACAGGCCTATGAGTTGCTTTAACCGCTGCTAAAGGCTTGTGTCAACAATTTCGGCTTTGCAACCTCAATTATCAACTGTATGTTTGAACTGTCCTCTATCAGTTTGACATACACAAAGTGACTTCCTTCGGATTTCTCTAGGTCATACGGAAATCTACTTACCAGCGGGGGCTGACAAGTAAACCGTGTAAACTATGCCCAACTTGTCTCTACCTCAGTTCTAAACGAAGAATCACTTAAGAAACTTATACAACTGGAGATAACTAGATCTTACAACACCGAGTGCAGCCGTGCGTTGCTTCCTTTCAAACCTCGTATGTAACGTATCAGTTCTTGAATGGCCTTATATCAGAAGATAAGGACCGTAGAATAGACAAGAACGTGATCAGGTTACCAAGGTTACAGGTTACTACGATTTCAACCACTAAGGTCTCAATCTCCTACCTCTGCTTCCCAACTTTCAAGTGAAGTCTTTATAGTCGTTAGGTAATTCCCAAGAGGAACTGCTACCTAATAGAGGATGACTATACCACAACAAGCATTCACCGAAGTGAAAAGAGTTTACGATCACTTCCAAAAGGAATCCTCACGTATGCTTGATGCTTGCGGTTTTCATCCTTAGACACCTCTATTTATAGCACTCAATAAGATAGGTTGCTTAGGAATAAAGCAACTAGTTTCTTGTTCCACAAGTCTAGGAAACCCTAACTTGCAAACCAAGTAAACATAGATTTATCTCAATAGGAAATCTTTTAACATTTATCTGCCAAGTATTTTATTAGCTCATAAACACTTCAAGATAGATATCCAACAGACCAGAGATAATCTTTATCTTATTGACACATTGAGAACCGTTAGATGGACCACAGAAGATATTTCGTGATAACCAAGTCCAACTAAGAGATAAAGGAGTCAGAGTTTAACCCGTGTGAAAATCCCAGAGAATATTCACCTGGGACGGTTCGTAAACCGTCCATCTGAATCACGACCAAATGCATCGAATCTGAGGTTCACGTACTAGTACGCGTACAAATTGATACTTTGGAACTCAGGAGAAATTCCGAGTCTCAGTTCACCGTACGGTTCGGGAACCGTCGTTTTCCAGATTAGGGTTTAACTTGGATCCGCTGGAAGTTCTGGGCTGGACCAGTACTTAAACGTGTTATATGCCCTCAGCTATAATCCACTGGACTCTGGCTCAAGAGTACTCCTTTAGATTCACCCATATCCAACAAGTGATTTGCAAGCAAACCATTGCAATGGACAAATGGTAATCTATCTCATGCATTCTTGTAAACTTAGTATTCGTGGGAACAAATACCAACATAACTCATGGTCATGTAGACAAGAACACGATCTCAATCGCTATTAGTATCACTACTAAAGTCGCCGATTATTTCGAAAGATAGAGTAAGTAGAATAGAAGAATTTCCATAAAAGTCATAACTCCTACTAACCTTTTGTCGATGAAGAATAATTAATGTCTTCTTTGTCTTCACAGTCTTCGTCTTCAAGGTCTCTACTACTTAGTCCATATCCCAATTCTGAAATCTAAACTCTAGTAGGCTAAATCAAGAATTGTGTTTTGACACCTAAAACTAACAACCAGCTTGACATACCAACGCTAGTGGGTTTGACCGGACAATGCCCTAACAAAACTAACCTGGTTATTTGGAAGTCTCGACGTGAAGATGCATTACGTCTATACCTTCACATTGTACCTCACATGGCGCTGAATGTATCACTGAAAGGCTTTGGAGTAAAACCTGACCCCTGTTGTGAAGATATGCATCCAACAACGCACTTGCATGTGCAGGAAATTAGCAGTCTTCAGATGATGCAGAAGTACTGATATACCCATTGAGAGTTGGAAATTGCTTCTTGGTGCACATTTTGTTATGTTATTTAATGTTCTTGTTTGAAAAGACTATTTTTTATTTAGAGATACCATGCAAAAAGCTAAAGAAACAACGTTTTATCTAATATGACTCAAATTTCACTATTTAGCAATATTGGATGGTTTTACTTCGTTGTGTTAGAAAACTCAATGTGGAGGTAGTCCGAATTGTTTAGCGGGTGACGATCACATTTATGAGCCCCACTCATATCAGATTTATCCAGAAATTGTGACCTACTTTTTTCTTGCTCTGTATTCATTTCATTTTTTTTTTGTAGTAAACCATTACAAAGGATTTTTTAAGGTTCTGAAGTTTTTGTGAACCTCCCAACCTCATAGGCACACATATATATATAATAGCATTCTCTAGTTCTTTGCATTGGTCCAATAGCCTCTCATGCATGGTAGCTTAATTCAGTTGGTTTGGCATGTCAGTATCCTTGTAGTGTAGTGTGAGGGAGTTGGAGCTAGGTAGCTCCTTATATAGGCGCTCCGAAGTATCTAATGTGTTTAGAGAAACACACTTCAGTGGTGGATTTTTTGGAGTTGAAAGTGAAAACCAATTTCTAGCGATGCTTGGAGTTGCTTGAAATCTTCCAATGCTTGTCTGAAGAACCTTGATCAAATTATAACTTCTATCCTGAGTGAGACGGCCTTCTGCAGTAACACACTACGGATTAAGTGATTCAGGCTGCCATCATTGTGCATGATAACACGCCCAAGTTGAACTGTCAAACTCTGATGGACCGTTTGACATCTCTTTCCCCCTAAAACTTATTTGCTATGCGAGAGTTGGATTGAACCAAAGTACCAAGAATAACTCTCGCATTTCACAAACCTCTATGATGGCTCCTTTTTGCGACTTTCAGCAACTACTTGGGCTTGCATGATTCTGGCCTAATATGTATGACATGTTCGCCTTCATGAGTATTGGGCCCTGTCTGTGTGTCTCTGAATTTCATATGTCTTGCGGTTACATACCAAAAATTCAAAATTCCTATGGATCCTCCTAATTTGTTGCTAAAATTTAGTGAAAATTGTTAGAAATATTAGGGAAGTGTATATCAATATGTTGGGAAACAAATTCCCCAATTTTAATGGAGATAACCACCCAATATTCTCTCTAAGTTATTTGCGGAAACTAACCATATTGGTTACACGAGATCTTGAAACTTTCTCGAAAGATCAAAACCACCCAAATTTTAATCCATTTTTTTTTTGGCGGTATGAAAATCAAACGAAAATTCTCAGAGCAGGATGATTCCCGCCCTGGTGTTTTGGCTCCATTTTAAAGTTAAGATTTAATTTATTCTCCATTCGGTTATTAAAACTAGATTTATCTTTTTCTCAAACCATAAGTCTACTCTTCTCTCGTTTTCTTCACAGGGATTCATCTCTTTTCTCTGGCTGGTTCTTATACCGGTATCATCTCTTTAACCCATTCTCGATTTAATATCAGTCATGTTTTATCTCATTTTGTATTATGCATGCTGTTGCTTTTAATATCTTTTGAAGGAAAGAATTCGTTTTTTTTTTTTTTTGACGAGAACTGATAATCATAAATTGTTTTCAATAAGGGTTGGTGTATCAAAATGATGTTCTAGGGTTAAGTTACATGCATCAATGTTTTTTTTATAGAGTGTCTAGAAAAGCAGGACCAATGGGAATATGGCATATGGTATTGTTTCTGCAACCCATTCATGATTGAATACAAATGATGTTACTATCTTTGTGTGTGTGTTTTTTATTATTTTTTTATTATTTTTTTTATGCAAAGAATTTTTTGATAGATTAAACTGAAAAAGATATACTTCATCTCATTTGAAAGCTGTATTCTTCTTATTGTCTCAGTAACATTAGGCTTCATCCCATCAATGACACATGTGCATCTCTGCTTCCAGATTTCCCATAATGCACTAAAAATCTTTAGACTCCATAACATATATTGCCATAAAAGCTTTGTTTTTTTGATACCATATAATCAGATGCTAGTTTTCAAGAGTTGTTTCACTTGTTTAGTCATGGATTGCTGTCAACCTGGGTTTATTTTTTATTCTTTTTTCTTGTTTCACCAGTTAGTAAGTCCACTGTCTTATTATACACCGCTGTATATATCTGGCATCGTCAACCCTGGCTGGTCAATTGATTTTCGGGTTTATTTTCCATGCTAAGCCGTTTGCAAAGAATGGAGAGTTGTGTCTCATATATGCAGTCCCAATGGGTTTTGTACTTTTTGTACTTTTACCTATGTAGGTCTAGTAACTTGGGAACTTTAGTAGATTCGGGGGATAATTCTACGCAGATAAATTGCAAAATAGCAGATGGATAAATTTGTTGGTGTTAAACCTTAGTCTTAGTTTACTCAACATTTTCTCTTGTTACCGGGATGATCGAAGGGATGTAGGACCTTTATCCACATGGTCGCTCCTACGTATCGTTATCTGTATTACATCCTTACATGTTTTTCATAATTACTAGATCAAAGCAAAAACCATTTCAGGATCAAGAAGTAGGGGAAATGGAAGCAGCGGTGCAGGCAGGATTAATGGTTAATATACTGACTCAAGTAATTACCTGCCTGAGGGCTGTGGTTCCTATACTGGATAATATTGCAAGTCTCCCCTTTTCATAAGGATGTCCGGATCAGAGCAACTGTTCTGATCGATGTAATACTGGGGAGCGTTTAAATCCACATCTCGAGAGAACAATACCAGCAGGAAAATCATTCAAGAAAAATGGGGAACGTACACAAAAAAAGAAAACAAGAAGATCTTTTGTACCAGATCAGGTATTTGAGAGTGGCATATTTGGAAGAGTTAATATATGTTCTCTTTTCCAGTCATTTTAATCTTTTTTGTTTTGGTATTTTCTCTTATATTATTCATATGCCATGTATATCTGCAGGGTATACCATGCAACCTTTATTCTGAAGAAAAGGAAAAAAATTGTTGCTAGAGGTGTGGCTTATATCGCAAAGGAAACTGAGCAAACTGTTCAGGTTGGTGGGGGAAACGAGCGGAAGATTATTTGCAATTTAGTGCAGGTTGATGAAGTGTTAGAGGAGAAACTCAGTTTACCCATAGCCGATAAGGGTTGTTGAAAAAGGAGGGGTACCGAAATACTACCAACTTTTCGTTTTGGCTCGTGAGTCTTATGGTTTAAGTTTGGATGATCTCAAAAATCAATATCCAAACTCTAATAACTGGAGTTGTGATCTTGGGGATCAACTCGACAAAGTTGGGACTTTGGAGTTAAACTCTACAGTTATTGGATAACGTACTACTTGGTGCTTTAATTATATAATCAGAGATATAATGCGGAAAGTAAAAGCACACAAGACACCAGAGATTTTTTAAACGAGGAAACTGCCTTGCAGAAAAACCTCGGGACCTCGTCCAGATTGAACACCGCCCAGTACAAACTGACTACAAACACTAGCCTACTATAAGACTTCGGTCTGGGATGTAGCAGAGACCAACTCAAGCCCTCCAAGCGAATTGGCTACTGTCGCACTCCTTATGTCTCTAGATCCCCCACAGATCGTCACACACTTGATTCCCCCAGCTGATGTCCTTTACAGGCCTAGGAGTTTCTTTGACCGATGTCAAAGGCTTCTTTAGACGTGTGTACGTCCCCAGCTGTAATCCATGGACTCTTTGCTCAAGAGTACTCCTTTAGATTCATCCATATCCAACTAACGATTTGCAAGCAAACCATTATAATGGACACATGGCACCGAATCTATCTCATTCATTCTTGTACTCACAGTATTTGTGGGAACAAACACTGGTCATGACACAAGGCCACGTTAGACAAGAATACGATCTCAATCGATATTATCACTACTAAAGTAGTCGACTATATTTCGAAAGAATAGAGAAAGTAGAATAGAAGAATTTCCATAAAGTCATAACTCCTACTAACCTTTTGTCGATGAAGAATAATTGATGTCTTCTTTGTGTTCACAGTCTTCGTCTTCAAGGTCTAAACTACTTTGTCTATATCCCAATTCCGAAATCTAAACTCTAGTAGGCTAAATCAAGAATTGAGTTTTGACACCTAAAACTGACAACTATCTTGACATACCAACGCTAGTGGGTTTGACCGGACAATGTCCTAACAGTTGTGATAATCTGAGAGAAGCGACTGGCGCTTTCATCGAGTGGCCAAAATCTCATATAATCTTCAGTACAAAGGTTAGTTGCTTGGCTCGTTTGTCGTGGGAAAATAATTTTATTTGTGTTTTCACATGAGTCATGACCGATGGATTCCATTTTGGTTCCGGAATATATGTTGCATGAAAATTACTTACTACGTACTACTATATTGATGCAAAGGTATCCCAGACAAAATAATTTGAATCCGGGCAAATCAAGGAGATAAAAAAGAGCAAATGTTCTACCAACTGGAAGGGGATCTCAGAGAAAGGAGTCTCAATCTGGGCAGCGCAAGGAGACAACAAAGGCACAAGGTCCACAGTTGGAATCTCAGAGTACTGAATCTCAATCCGCGCCAAATATGGGGGTAATTTTTTATTATATTTTTTTAATTTTTTATTTTTTTTGTACAGTCACTTGAATAAATATTGTTGATGTTCTTATGGCATATATTTCCGCAAGGTGTAAAATGCAAGCTATGGTCAGGAGTGTCAGGTTCCAATCCAAATGTTGTTGCTCGAGGTAGAGCATTCAAATTACTGAGAAAAAAGGTGTTACCTGCAACAAATGAAGATGTTGATTCCCACAGAGTCCTCATTGATGAAGTATTAATGCCTACTTACCGTTTACCCGTACGGACTGGAAGTATTAAAATATTAGAGCAGGCACTTAGAAAGGCCATTGCTTGGCCAAGAGAGTGGGTCTCTTTGGATGTAATGCCTGAGACGCAAACAGTTAAAGTTTCTGTGACGAGACCAGGAGCCGATAATATCTTGTCTTCGACGCAGGAACTATTGAATGAGTCACATGATGTGAAGCAATCAAAAGCCTATCAACATGAAGACAGTCGTACGACAGGTTTCAAACATGCAATGGAGAAATCACAACATAAGATACCGAAAAGTTCTGTTAGGGCTCGCAGGGGATATTCAACTCTAGAAGGCAAACCAAAGAATACGAGGAACGTCACAAGGATGCTATCACTACCGGAAGAATATCATTTGGAGTCTCCATCCAAAAAACTAAAAAACTAGTGTTTAAGATGATAAATGCATGGTCTGTAATATTTTCTTTTGCAAACTCCTAGAGCCGAGTTAAACAAACAATAATGATTAATAATAGGAATTTCATATTAAATTTAATTGCATGAATATTCACCTGGATGACCCGTCCGGGTCGGCTGGTGACGGTAAATAACAATTCTTATCACCTGACCCGGGAACTGGTAAAAAAAACCGTTTTACTGAGCCACGTGGATGGTTACAGAGGTATCAATCTAAACAGCTAAAATTCCATCATCTCCCGCAGATCTAGCGACACGTGTATGGCTCCAGATCCAAAATATTTCCAGGAAAATAACGGCTTAGATAATACCACGTAGATGGTGGAAAATGCATCTTTCTGACGGCTGAGAATGCTTGTATCTGGACGGCTGATGTTCCATCATCTCAGAACATTTTCTTGACATCGTACGACGGAATAATGCTTCGGATATTGCATTCGCGTGTTTGTAAGCAACATGCAGCCATGGTATTAATGACGCCAAGAGTCTGAAAGGTATAGAACAGACACTTGGGACTAATATGTTGCGTATTTTGTACGATTTACGACGGTTTAAATTGATACCAAGAGTCTGAAAGGTATATAATAGACACTTGGACTAACATTTTGCGTCTTTTAAGTGGTATTTACCACGGTTCAAATTATCTTAAGAGTCTGAAAGGGTATAAAATAGACACTTGTAATTATATTTTGCGTGTCCAGGAACGTTTTTTACCACGGTTCAAATGGTTCCAGGAGTCTGAAAGGTATACAACTGACACTCAGAATGATATTTTCGCGTGTTTTAAATGATCTTTACAACGGTTCAAATTATTTCTGGAGTCTGAAAGGTGTACAACGGACACTTAGAACGATATTTTTGCGTGTTTTAGATGATCTTTACGACGGTTTGAATGATTACAAGTGTCTTATGAGACCCGTATTGCCACTAGAAATGGGAAAATTTGGCATCACTGTACGACGGGTGGTTGGGAAGGCCATGTCCGTTATCCTTATACTGACACTCAAAAGCCAGAGTAGCAATAAGGTACAATAAAACACGTGATTACTCGACACGCTCTGGCCATTTTTTTTTGAAGTGTCAGAATACATATGGACACTGTACAAAACCGTCTTAAATGATCATTTGAGTACTAGTGTTTTACCTCAAAACAGTGACGAACTCAACCCTAAGTCTAGTTCATGTTCGTTGTAGAATTTCTAGGACTTAACTGAAAAGATCCTCGAATATTGGTCTTCATCATTGATCGTTCAAGTACAATACAATCAACACAAGATACAAGATCAGGATGCTCAAATACGACTAGTGCTTCATGATCTTCAAGTGAAATCTTTAAATAGTTGTAACCTAAAAAAAGGTTTAGAGATGACGACCAACCTTTACACAAGGATACACAATAATGTGTAGAGGATAAGAAGTATATTTTTGCAGAAGGTCATCTATTTATTTCAATCATCAAGGGATGTATAGCTTAAAGTTTATGCGACCTTTGAGTAGGACTCAAGTAAGTTCATGAACAAAGATATCCATGACTCGCACAAAAGTCCAACCCAAGGCAAGTGGCTTAAGGTAGTGAAAAGGTTCACCCTTGACGTATATGAAGGTTGTGCCAAAAGATAGATCATGTAGACTGTGCACATGGTTCTCGAAAAGTACACGAAACTGAAAGAGTAAAAAGTAAACATGAGTTTTCGGACACTATATGGTTGGTGATATGTTCTGTTTCGATGTTGCAGTCATAGTCATGATAGGTACGCGAACTATATTGACATAATCAAGTTTTGGAACTTCTGACTTGAACAAGTTCGTGATGGTACACGTACCATTAAGTCGACTGAGTTGAATAACTTTTCTCACCAGCAAGGTTCGTGATAGGTATGCGAAACTGTTGGGTATTCTGCTTCAGAATTAACTCAATTCTACTTCTTATTTCCAAATCTTTGAAACACTAAGGTATAAACCGTCGTGTCAAAACTCAAAGAACCAAATTGATAGATTGGTACGAAATCAATGAACAATCCTCACTAACCTTTTGACAAGAGGACGATAATGAAAAGGAGGGGATACCAAGGTACACCACCAACTTCCGATCACGAACCAAATAGACAATTACCTTGTCCAATCAAACAAGTTCAACCTAGATCAATCTAGTTTCCGAACCTCAAATTCCCACAAGTATTAAACTTGACTTGCTCACATCCGTGAATCTCAACAAGATATCTCTTGTCTAGGTCTTTGGATAAGTAGATTGTGAACTCACAAAGAATTCAATCTAGGTTGATATCAACACCACTTGCAATACTTTAATTGTAGTGTAGACACAAAATAATGCGGAATAAAGTAAAGCAAGACACCAAATCTTTTGTTAACGAGAACCGAAATCCAACAGAAAAACTTCGGGTCCTAGTCCAATTTTGAGCATCACACTGTATTAAAGCCGCTACAAACACTAGCTTACTATCAGACTTCAGACAGGGATGTAGTTGAGACTTAGCTTGTCCTCCAAGCGATCCAAATACAGTCGCGCTCCTTTACGTCTCTTGCACCTTGCAAGATCCTACGCACTTGATTCCCCTAATGATTTCCAAAAACGCCACAACCACCAGAAGTTTCTTCATCTGCAGTGAATACTTCAAATACCAAATCCGTCCTCCAACAGATAAAATGAACCTAGATTCGATTACTGAATCTTTCAAGCCCTGAGTAATAAAACCCTAGATTGACTTTGTTCGGATTAAGCGAACTTATTCCAAACCTATTACCACAAGGTCAATCGAGAAAACTCGAGTGATTCCCTTGCAATATTTCAATAGGACTTACAAGCACAAAGTGCCTGATTGAAAACTTCTATCCTGATTGGTCTTCTTTACGTCTCGCAGGCTAAAGTTGTATAAGACGACCAATCAACAAGAACAAAGCTATCACAAGGAAATGTTTGAACATGTGCTTCTCGGATCCCCAAAGAGAAGTTTTTTCAGTCGAAATCGATAAAACGGTTTGGAGGCGACAATGCGAACTAATGCTACACGTTGTGTAAAGGATTCGTTTTGATAGCATCGAATTGCCTCTCTTTTATAGTGATCAATGAGACATAGTTTCTTAGAATAAAACTAACTTGAGATTCAAGTATTCTCATATAATAGGAATGATCTTCTCTAAGAAAGTCAAGAATAAACTCTAATTCCTTAGATAAATCTTTCCGTTAATGAGTTATTTCCAATTAATTCATGGCATTCTAGAAATAGCTTGCAAGAAATTACCAAAGATAATTTACTTACAATTATACTGTAGAATTAACCAAACATAGGTGACTTGCCACAATCACGAAATTACTCCTCTTAAGGATTTACCTTAATAAAGTATAACGGTAAAAATAGTAGTTTCCTAGTTTAAGATCGCAACATAACATAATTAAGTTTGATCAATAAGGGAAAGACTCCTTGATCTCTTTAACCCAAAAATAGTGTCACAAGTGTCACTAATATGTGTGAAAATATTGTCTCAAAATCAAAGAAGAATTGTGCTTAAAATAGCCTTTAAAAGACCATTGCACTTAAGTCCACGAAATGGTCAACCGACTCTGACCTGGTCACACCTTTAGGTTGGCAAACCTAAAAATATAGGTTGGAGAACCTAAAAAATAAGGTTGGCGAACTAGTTGCCTAGAAAGTGACTTTCAAGGATTTTGCACTTGTTAGGTTGGCGAACCTATAGCTTAAAAAGCTCATAGGTTGGGAAACCTAAAAACAAAGGTTGGCGAATCCAAATGCCTAATTGCCCATATAGGTTGGCGAACCTAAAAAGAAAGGTTGGTGAGCCCATACTTATGAGTCTAGAAGAATTAATCTTCAATTCCAAACTAAGTAAAACTTAGATTGCACTACCTCAATGAAACAATTATAAAATCCCCGAACCCTTAAGCTTCACTCTCAAAATTATCATCGAGATGAATATTTTGGAAAATGATTTTCTTCTTCAATTTCACCATAGTCATACTAAAGTCTCGACTATATTTCGGATGATAAAATAGGTAATAGACATTCATCGAATCAAAGTGGTACTAACCTTTAGAGAAGTCCTCGTAGAATCCACGTTTCCGCTCCATCTTCAATCTTCAGGTTCTTCGATCCGAGTCTGAACATCCTAATCTATCCCTAGTTCGTAACTGACTTCAGTAGACTTAAATCAAGTATTGAGTTTTGGTCAACTAACTTTGACAACCAACTTGACATACCAACGTTGGTGGGTTCCTAACAGATAAATATCAAGTGAATAAGCTCTGGTCTTCAATATTCAAATGGTCTTCGTGTCAACACCTAGTTTATCCAAGTCTGAGAAATATATTATAAACTAAATCAAGAATTTTGTTTTTGGAACTGAACTTGACAACTAACTTGACATACCAACACCAGTTTCAACTGAGCTACACTCTAACATCTTCTTCAAAATCACCAAGCAATCTCTCTGCTAACCCTAGTTCTCTAATAATCTACTATAACATAACTTAACAAAACTAATTTTACCACTAACATGACTAATTAACACTAACCAATCATGAGTAATTTGGTCATTAACGGAAGTAGTTGTTAGCTGGATTTTGAAGTTACATCAAAATAACCTTGTCGTACTTGATAAACCCAAAATAATTTCATATTATCGAACTTAGCCACGATATTTTACATTCCAGTGCTTGCTCGTTCTACATATTACGAGCGTAGATATGCTTTTAATTTCAATAGAGTCCTACTCGAGGTTTGGAAAACACCCGTTTTTTTTTTTTTTATTAAAAAAACGTTAAAATATTCACACCCATATAGTGTACATGTGAAGGTCACCGACACCCTTCTCTATATAACGTCGTTACATAGAAAATAACGACAGTTTTCTAGAACTTTTTTTCCGTTTTCACGCATGTTATAACCGTTTTTCTAAATTTGTTTTGAAGGTTTTTTTCTTCTATAATAATATTTCTACGTGAGTTTTTTAGAACCGTATTCCCGTTTTCGTGCACATTGTAATCGTTTTTCTAAAAAAAAACATAATTCTTTTTTCCTTTTAGAATTAAACACTAAAACTTAAGATTACAATTAAAATTTAAAAAATAATACAAGGTCCCTACGAATTTTATAAACATAATATAACTAAAAATAATGCTCATAATTCATAAAGTTACACACATTAACCAGCTCTTAACACCACTCTTAAATTTACCAGCTCTTAACACCACTCTTTCTCAACCTATTGAAGTATCTATTATTGTGGATGTGATTTGTTAAGTTATCATACTCGGCGTCTGGGTACTGGCTGTCTTCATTAGCATTTCCTTGAAACCCTAGCGGCCGTCTTCATCTGCTTGCTCAGATTTGGTCCAAAAAAAGACCAAATCTGAGCAAGTTTTTTTTTTTTTTTTTT
>JAJJMA010046786.1:0-27657 GCA_023529015.1 Papaver nudicaule | reverse complement strand
ATTTGGCGTGTGTTTTCTTTTTCGGTTTTTTCTTTTCTTTTTGCTTTGCCTTAACAGGTTGTAGCACTGGAGTCCCGAAGTGCACTCTCTTCTTTTTCTTTTTTCCTCTTTAAGAATAAAATTGTGGCCCTTTTACCTCAAATAAAAATGATAATTAATGGGGAATTTGTAAATTAGACGTTCACAATTGAACGAAATCAATAAACACGCCCTATTTGTGGGAGTTTGAATACACCCCCGACTGGAACCTTTTCCTTCTCTTTCTTCTCTATTTTCTAAAACTTTTTCCTTGAAACCCTAGCAGCCGTCTTCATCTACTTGCTCAGATTTGGTCCATAGGTTTTTCATTTTGTTGTTGTTTTAGGTTATCTAATTGAATAAAATGTTGTTTTTCATGTCTTCACCTTTTTGGTGATTCTATCTTCGCTTTTACAACGACTCTTTCTTCACTTCAATGGTGATTTTGTGGTTTGCTATTCTCTAAAAAAGAACATTGATGGTTCGGCACGTCATCGCTTTGGATTCATCTTTAGGGCATCCGGGTTCTTCGTTTTTATATACAAGATTAAGGGCTAATCACTCCTTTATCTTTGGAGTATCTCTTATTGAAGAAGACAACTTTTTAAATGGTTGGAATTGATTCCGGATTATACCATCTTTTCTCTCTACTTCTCATACAAATTAGATTTGGGTGACTTTGCGGTATATTGCTCTTTCTCTTCGCAATCTACATGTAATTGGCATCTATATTTGTATTTGGGTTTTGATTTCTTGTATTTTGATGTTCTAATTTTTCATGTAATCAATCATGTAATCACTTTTTTGGATTGAATGAAATATGATTGGATTGTTCATAAAAAAAAAAAAAAGAAAAAAAAAAAACCTCCATATAAGAATACTCTATAATGGAATAAACTTCATATAAGAATAAAAAGTTCTCGTCCTAACTTGGCTTAATCTTTGTAAAAATTACCTCCATATAAAAATAAGCTCTCTATAAGTATATTTTTTATACGGTCCCGAGGCTATTCTTATATAGAGGTTCTACTGTAGTATCATAACCATAATCCTTTTCATTATCATAATCATTGCCATATACTTCATTATTGTTATCCATACTAACAAAAAAAATGTACGTTCCTTGGATATCATGGTTAGAATTATCGTAGGTGTAACGGAAATCATTAGGGGATCTGCATTTTCATAACCTTGTGCACTGTCCCCAAACGAAGTCGTAAACAAAAATACTCACATGTAAATTTTGATATGTCATCTCAACTTGTAAATCATGCCAATTGTATGATAAAAGTGAGAGTCTTTGGATTAGTAACGGCTTCCTCTACAACATATTAAATCAATGTTTTTGTTGAGGTAAAACTGGTGTTCCATCTTCCCCAACTATCCAGTCAAGATTTTTTTTTTATCTCTCAATAGACTATGAACATCGTGGACGTTGATGTTATGTCACCTTGCTTTACCGTGAATTCGTTGTTTCTCCAGTTTCAAATTATACTATACATACACCAGTTCATTTATTGTTGAAGAAAGTAAACGATTTCGTAATTTGGTGTGGATTCTTTCAAACACACTTTAATTCCTCTTTGATCCAAATGATGTGTTTGTTTGGCTTAGTATCTTTACTGCAATCCTATGGAGTGATAGAAAGTGAGTACCCTAAGATATCCATCATCTTACAGGATCACCGTGTTGAGCTGCACAACGTGCTGATTCTGATGCAAATTGACCTTGCAAAATTCGTATTCCGCCCGGCAGAAAATTGAATAATTGATTCTCAATATTTATGCATTATTACTTGTTATTTTATATAAATTGGAAGAAGCTATCATCCTTTGAAGTTTACAAAATGTCTTTAAATAGGGAACACGAGACAAGTCAAGAGACAAATCATGGCCACAAATTAAATATCATTTCTTAAATTTATGTTGTTAAAAGATTAAAGAAAACAAAAAAAAAACATTGATATTTATGTCCGTTTTTCCAATTTCACACCCGTTCTAATCGTTTTATCATTTGCCCCAAGCGTGCTAACATTTGTCAAAACGCGTTATAACAGTCACGATGGAATGTCGTGACCCTATTCTAGAACCTTGGTCCTACTTGCCTTCTAGGCCGCCACTCTTTTACAGAAAATGTAGGTAGAGCGGATTACCACCGAAAGCAAAATTAGAAGTTTGACATTCGGAGATGGATTCTCAGTGGCTAATGCTTATGGCTCTCTAGAAGATGGTGGCTTATTAAGGTTCCCGGACAAACAACTTTGGAATTCAAAGGTACTATTTAAAGTCTCCTTTTTAGTTTGGACTTTGTGTTATAGTGGCTCCTACCTTAGATTTTCTATATAATACTGGGAAAGTGCAAGATGATACATGTTTACTCTGTGATGCTCATTTTGAAACTAATTAGCACTTATTTTTGCATTGCAACTTCACTTTCAAAGTTTGGACTTATTTCTTAAAGAGCTTTGGTGTGAATTGGGTTTTTGCTGACAAGGTAAGAACTAATTTATGGGAATGGGGTCCTAAGAAGAGCTGTAATAGAGTGAAGAGAATTTGGAGTTTGTTGTCGTTCGCAATTTGGTGGAGTTCATGGAAAGAAAGAAATGACAGACTCTACAATAACAAGTTTAGGAGTGTCAATCAAATCGTTATAGCTGTCAAATGTTTGATATATAATAGGCCAATCAATTATGATCTTTTTAGGGGCTATTCTTGGTCTACGCTTATATGTAATTGGGATGTTGTTGTTTACACATCCATGTAATTTGTCCTTGTTGTCACTATTTTGATGACAACAAGTCTTTTATAAAAGGCAATGACTAAATACAACCCACACTTTGAATAAATACAACCCGAATTTTACTTTTAAAAGTTTCATTTTTGAGATTTGAGAGATAACTAAATACAACCTAAAAAAGTCAAGTTTGACTTTAATCATAACTAATCAAAAATAATTATTTAGGGATATTTTATTATTTGATTTTCTTCTTCTTTAAATCAACAATTTTATTTCTTGAATACTCATACAAACATTACAATGATCATGACCTTGATGATACAATCTGATGAAGTCATGAAGTCATGGGTTCAAGGCATGGTACAATCTGATGATAATTTGGAACATGACCTTGATGAAGCAATCTATCTTATACATAACAAGATATCTTGATCATTAACAAAATCAAGAATCAACTCGACATAATATGAGTAAAATATTGTATTAAAAAATCAATTTTTTTAGGGTTTTGTTTTATGTTGTTGAACTAATTTAGGGTTGGGATATTTTGAGCTTTGGAGGAATTTTGATCGATTAACACTTTCAATTGATTTGCTCTAACTAGTACGAACGATCATCATACAGAAAGGGGTTTTGATTTTTCATTTCTTTTTTTTTCTTTTGTTTGGAGAACATAAAATAAAAATTTGGGAATGAGTTCTTAACAGATTCAAGAAAAAGTTTTGGATATTTTGACACTTTCATCGTATTCAAAAGAAAGGAGATTAATGGTGATTCTCCCTCTCATGGTCAAGAAGATAAGTTGGGAATTAAATTTAAAGGTTTATTGGAAAACAAAATATTTGGTAAAACCGTAGGTCAAACAACGGGTTGCATTTTAAAGAATTGTAAAAGTATATATGGTTGTATTTAGCTAATTACTCGTACAAATTTATAGAGGTTTTAGGGTTGTATTTATTGAAAGTGTGGATTGTATTTAGTCACTGCCTTATAAAATTTACCCTTTTACTCTCAAAAATAAAATAAAATAAAAAAATAAATAAAAGTTCAAAAACTAAAAGTTCCACCACCTACTATCTTCTCTGAAGTTTATCTTGTCATCATGCTCCGTCATTATTAGCTCGTGATAAACCATTCCCTAGTATCCCACTTCCCAATATAACACGATTCTCTCTCTTTCTCTCTCAAGATGATGATCCTGTTGAATTGAGGTACTCACTACTCACTCTGGTCATCTTACTCTTGTTTTTCCCTCTTTTGGTAAGTACTCATTCCTTTTTACTAATTTTAGCGTAATTCTCTGTTTTGATCAGCTCTGGTTTCATTTCTGTTTTACGAAGAGCTATTTTCTGATCGGTATAAGTTCTCAAAGATGTCTGCAGCAACTTCAGATTCTTCAAACCCTAGAGGTATAGCTTTTTCTTTGATTATGTATTACAAGTTACTTTTGTTGTTTTGGAGCTTGTAAAAATTTAATTGTTTGAATGAGCATAATGGTTGGGGTGAACTTTATTGTATTAATATTGGAACAGATGTATGTATTGTTGGTGTTGCGCGTACACCAATGGGTGGATTTCTTGGTAGCCTTTCATCACTATCAGCCACTAAGCTCGGATCTATAGCTATTGAGTGTAATATTATAGTTACTCTTTTGTTCTCTGTAATTCAATTTTTGAATTTCAAATAAGCTGGAAATTCCATGCAAGTTGTCTGAGATAGTGTTGTGTGGTGATGAATTTGCAGGTGCTCTTAAAAGGGCGAACGTTGATCCAGCACTTGTTGAAGAGGTCTTCTTTGGTAATGTTCTTAGTGCAAATTTAGGCCAGGCTCCTGCTAGACAAGCAGCATTAGGTGCAGGGTTACATAACACTGTAATCTGCACTACCATTAACAAAGTTTGCGCATCAGGAATGAAGGGTGAGAAACTAACACTTTTTCTCATGGAAATCTCTGCTATAAGTTTATCTCACCTTATTTTGCTTTTTTTTTTTTTTTTTTTTTTGTTTTTCTGGTCATCAGCGACTATGCTTGCAGCACAAAGTATCCAGTTAGGTAGCAATGATGTTGTTATTTCTGGTGGCATGGAAAGCATGTCTAACGTCCCAAAATATCTGCCAGAATCAAGGTTAGGTTATACAAATTTACTTCAGGTTTTCCAGTGAATTGAATTCATACAAGAATCAGCTTAATATAAAGCAACATCTATATTCTCGGAATTAAAGCTTTATCCCCAACAGCATCAGAAATATGAGCTAATCAAACAGTAATATGCTTACACCATAACTGTGAAATCATGTGGTTTTTCCGAAATGGGCAGTTTGTGTAGTACTTTGGTGATGATGATGTTCTATTGGGTAAGAATGTTTTACTGAAGCAACTGATGTAGAGGTGTACGTAAAGTTATGAGTTGGAGAGCTGCCTGTACATTTAATGGCTTTATTTTTGTGTGCTTTGTATAAATGTGGTAGTTCCAACTTCCAAGGGTTTTGAACTTTAGTGATGTTTGTAACTTGTGAGTTTAAAATGCTTGTCTGTCTAACTGTTGTAATCTTTTTTTTTTCTGGCTTTATGAATGTGTTTTTACCATTTGCTCAAAAATAAATGAATATGCTTTTCCTTGTTAAGATACAGTAAAGTAGGCACCACACCTTTAATACATTATCCTAATTCTATCAGTTAAACAGGAAGGGATCTCGACTTGGACATGATAGCATTATTGATGGAATGCTTAAAGATGGCCTGTGGGATGTTTATAATGATTTTGGCATGGGTGTTTGTGCTGAGATATGTGCCAATCAACATTCAATAACCAGAGAAGAACAGGTATTATTCTTAATATGTATTGAAGTCTCTTTTATCTGGAAGAATTTTTCCAATTCGATTTTGCTGGGCTTTGGTTGATCCTTTCTGTACGGGTATATAATTATCTGTTATTGTTGCCATCACAAAATATATCATCTTGTAATCTTCTCTCCATTCTCAATGCCCACATTGAAACATTTGATCTTTCAACCCAATTCTAACAGAAACAATACATGTAAAGCAAGTACCTGCTTATTCGGTTATTCATTTTTATTTATTTTTGTTTAAGGGGGATCCCGTGACTCACCTCGTGGAGATCAGTAGCTTAAAATGTTCTAATTTCGCCCATCTCAACCTTCTATCTTAAGGATCGCAATTTTACTCTTGCAGGATGCCTATGCTATTCAGAGCTTTGAGCGTGGTATTGCTGCTCGAGATAGTGGTGCATTCACATGGGAAATAATACCAGTGAGCATTCAGCATTCTACATCTACGCTGGTTTCTGATCATGAATGGAAATGAACTCTATGCTTTTGTCATTTTGGAACTGCTTAACTTGATTTGGAAATTGTAGGTTGAAGTTTCTGCGGGCCGAGGAAAACCATCCATATGTATCGATAGGGACGATGGCATAGACAAGGTAAAAACTAAAAGCAGCGGCTTTAACAGTAAGTTAGTGTACATGATTGCCACTTCAAGGCTTTGAAATAGATTGTGAAAGTTTTGAGTTCTCATGATGTTTTCCTTTTGCATGCCTGTACTGCACTCATATTTGTTAATATTAGCATCATTCTCAGAGTTATTGTGCAAATCTTGACATTCGTCTTGCTTTATGTCTGTAATTTTTTCCTCTTTGTTCGCGCTAGTTTGATCCTGCAAAATTAAGGAAGCTCAGACCAAGCTTTAAAGAAAATGGGGGTTCTGTTACAGCCGGCAATGCATCTAGTATAAGGTGCACTGCAACTTTCTCTGTTGACTGGTTTTGATTATTTTGTTTATTTAAAAGCTATATGCTGCCCAATTTTACGAACTTCCAGCATATTTATATAGTGTAAGAACTTCTCTTACAATTACCACATCCTTTTGAATAATGTTTTGTCAACTATTTGTTTTATTATGACCTCATCATCTTGGTTTGAACCAAATGGTACTGCCATAGCTTTCCCCAGAGTTAGGGTTTTCTGGAAATCTTTTAGATATTTATAATTTCAGTATGAACTCTGTAACTATCCTATCAGATTCGGTTTACATTGAGCTTCTAACTCAATGCTTTGGGTTTTCATGATTTATTTGTAACTATGATAATGCTAAATACTCCCACCTATGCTTATTTGAACAGCGATGGTGCCGCTGCATTAGTATTAGTGAGTGGAGAGATGGTGGTTAAGCTTGGTCTGCAAGTCATTGGAAAGATCAGAGGATACGCTGATGCAGCTCAGGTATAAATAAGTTACAAGTGTATACAAATAGTTCCAAACTTCCCGTTCTTAGGGTCTGTTCATGCCACTGGAAATCGTGATCATTAATCCCTGATTTGCTGTTTTCCTAGTATATTATTTTAAAGAGGGAGGATCCCATGACATGGTTAAAATGACACTATCTTGACATTGTGTCGCCGATTTTTTTATAACTCTCAGACGACAACGAATTTGAAGCTAATATTTTGGTAGTATGTTTTTCTTATAGAGCTTTATGTTCCTACCAAAAATGAGCGCATTCCGACATGCATAGTACCACCTTCTACTCTTTTGAAAACTAACCGTTGGTTAGTTTTTTGATTCAACGGTTAAAATCACAATTGGTAGATGGTGGTTCTATACATATCGAGATGCGCTCATTTTTGGTAGGAACATAGTGCCCTATAAGAAGAATATGTCCCAAAAAAATTAGCTTCGAATTGGTTGTCGTTTGGGAGTTATGAAAAAAACGGCAACACAATGTCAAGATAGTGTCATTTTAACCATGTCATGGGATCCAATGTGTATTTTAAATTTTTTACCCACAGTAGAAACTCTATAAATTAATGCTCTTGGGACCAGCAAAAATTATTATTAATTAAAAGAGATATTAGTTAATCGTTAAGTTAATAATTACTAATTTATATATTAATTAATACTTTATCAATTTACACCCTTCAGTCTTCCACTTTTTTTTTTTTTTTTGTCCACTTTTTTGTTGTTCAATGTAGATAAAACGAAGTATGTATATACCCAGCGTATTCGCGAAATGAGGCAATCAAAACGACAATCAGATTGAGTAATTTCTTATTGAGTTGTGAGAAAATCACAACAGAAATTCTTACAATGATAAGAAAAATTAGAGATGAGATCCAATCTGACATTGATTTCAACAAAAAAACGAAAATCAAATGATTTATTTTTCAAGAAGTCTTCATAAATGATTAATACATTATGCAGTATTTATATTTTACATGGGGGGTCTATTGGAGTAATGGAAAATGATTATCTTATAATTATAGCATATTATTAATTTAGTACGTTCACCGAGTCGGAACCAGCCAAAAATATTATTTAAAAGAGTTTATTAAATTATCGAGTATTAATTAATCGAGTTTCTACTGCACTTGGACTGACTGCACTTGGACTGAAATTAAGTCTATGGTTATGCAGGCACCTGAGTTATTTACAACTGCTCCAGCCCTTGCAATACCAAAAGCCATTTCAAAGGCTGGTTTACAGGCTTCTCAAATAGATTACTATGAAATTAATGAAGCCTTTTCTGTAAGAATAATTTTTATCTTCTTTCTGATGACTAACTCATCTTATTTTCTGAAACTCCACGGGTTCAGAAATCTTGAATACTCGGCTTCTCTTTGTAGGTTATTGCTTTAGCAAATCAGAAACTACTCGGGATTAATCCTGTGAGCCTTTTTAACTTTTTGGTTTAATTTTGACCCAGTCACCTTGTCTACATGAATGAAAAATGTCACATTGCCTACATGAACATGATAGTGCAGTTCTCTCTTAAATTGCATCAATTGTGTGCTCGCAGGAGAGAATAAATGCGCATGGGGGAGCTGTGTCTTTGGGACATCCTCTTGGTTGTAGTGGAGCTCGCATCTTGGTCACATTGTTAGGGGTAATAAATCTGATAGCATAACATTGCTGGTCCGCAAGCTTTTATATTTGATTCCTACTGCAAGTAGTTTTGTTTTAATTGTAATATCGTATTGCATTTAAATGTTACATTTCGGAAGTCTAGTCAATGGAACCTTTTTCTTCTGCTTCTGCTTTCATTAATTTGGTTTTTGCTTATATGGAAACACGAATAGGATCTGGCGTGTAAGTGCAGTTATTAGTGTTTGTTGACCATGTAGAACTGTGCTGGAAGTAGTATTGAGAGTAATGGGTTCTTATCGATATGATCATTTGTTCTTGTCTTTAAAAAGTACTGATGTTTGAGGTTCTTGAACCAAGTGTGCTGTCTATTGGCATTGAGAAGTACTCATATATTCTAGAATCCAGGGTCATTTGATTCTGTAGTGTATATAGCACTGATGAGCGTTATCCTGAATTTTAATGTTATTGTGGTTAACTGTTCTTTCCCGAAGAAAAAGAAGGGTAGTAATACTAAATTCGTTGTGTGCATTTCTACACATGTGTTTACAGTTGAGGCATGTAACAGAATGTAAGAAATGACATAGCATAATTAACCTGGCCTTTGTATCTATTTATGAAAATTGAGTCAGATATCTGAGCCTAATTATGCTGATAATTTGCAGGTATTAAGAAATAAAAATGCGAAGTTTGGAGTTGGCGGTATTTGTAATGGAGGGGGAGGAGCATCTGCACTCGTTCTAGAGCTCATGTAAGCCTTTTCCAGTTGATAAGATTTATTTTACCAAATCAAATTCTGTATAATTTTTCCCTTAAAAAACATTTTTTCCCTTGAAAAAACATTTTTTTCTTATCATTCTTCATAGTTATGGACTACAGAATCACAAACTCAACCCAGGCTACTAGATTTTGTTTCTTGAAGAATGATATGTTCACCTCCAAATCCAATACATCTAGTTCCAAAAAAAGGACCCGAAATTTGTCAGCAAAGTGAATATAGGTAGTTTAAAAGCACGGATTAAATATTAAAAAATTATACTCATTGAAGACGATATATCAATCATTTTCTCCAACTTGTTAGTTTCAAAATAGGTAGTTTAAAATCAAATTAAAGTGAGAATTTCATTTTCTACTGTATTTTTCAGTTTGTACAATCTATTAATAGGTAGTTTAATAAAACGTGTATCGTGCTTCACTTCAATTGAATATTAATAGGTTCTAGTGTTTAAACCATATTTGCAGGCCACTTACGAGGGTGAGGACTTCTTCATTATGAGATCAAATGATCCCTACTTCTTTCGCCTTTCCAGCTCTCAAAGAACAGAATATCACGAGCTGGATCATATTAACGAAAAAGAAATAAAGAAAAAGACATATGACTGTGATGTGATAAACTAGTTAAATGCTAGAAAAAGACATATGACTGGGATGATGCCCCCTCATGGTCTATTTTTGGGTATCCAAAAATGGGCAGCGCCTAGCCGCTTCGTATATGAAGGTATGTTCAGTCCGTCAGTGGTGACAAGGCTGGAACAATTCAGAAGCAGCAATATCCTGTATTTTATCTGAAAAGGCCGGAACATTGGAGAACTCCATAACTTGGATAGGATATCTCTGTATTTACCAAGTTTTGGGGCTTCTCAGTTTTATTTGAAGGCTGATTTAGGGACCGGCTCATTTACTAGGGAGACCGGGTTTTTTATCCCTATCCTAGAGTGTGTTATAAGGGGTGCCAAAAAACAATGAAAAGTCTAAGTTACCCTTTTTAATTAAGGATGAGACCAAAATGCCTCCGAATCATTAACAAAAATCTAATAACTAAACAAAGAAACTCAAAAAACGTTTCATCTTGTCTATGATTAAGTTTTTATGCTTTGATTGATCAATTGAATGGTTAAAGATGGGTGTTCAGAGGGATTTTCGTCTGGATTAAACCCTAAAAATCTAGACGAAAACCAATTTTCGTCTGTATTGCATGCAACCAACCCAGCCGAAATCCAATTTTCGTCTGTACTGCATGCAACCAACCCAGCCGAAATCAACTTACCAATTGTGTCACAACCAACCCAGCCGAAAATATGGCTAATTGAGAATAACCCAGACGGAATTGGATAGTTTTCGGTTGAGTTTGGGATGAAATATCAAGACGAAAATTCCTTTTTTTCTTAACCCAAGCTTAGTTTCGTCTGGTTTTTCGCAAAACATCCAGACGATTTTTTTTTTTTTTTAATGTGTTGAAGTCTGTTTTCGGTTACGTTTTATACATAAGCTAGACGAAATTTTCTCTGGAACCCAATACGTATAGTTTTCGTTTGGATTTTATGAAATTATCCAGCCGAAATTGTGGTTTCGGTTGGATGAAGTAGGTCAGTTCCAGACGAAAATGGTTTTCGATTGAGTTTGGTTTGGTTTCGGCTGGATTTGATGAACAAAATCCGGGCGAAATTTGGTTTCGGCTGGATTTGATGAACAAAATCCAGACGAAATTTGGTAGTGGTGATAGCAGCACTGATGTTGGTGGTAGTGGTGGTGGCGGCGCTGGTGCCGGTAATGGTGGTGGTGGTGCCGATGTTGGAATAGTTTAACAACTAATCTTAGTTTAGTTAAAACTAATCTGATTGATTAGTTATAATTAAATAGGGGTAGTTTGGCAATTAAGAAAATATGTTGGATAAGGAGTTTTGGAAAAAGCTTTAAAATAATCTTATTTTGTCTTATTACCCGGTCTCCCTAGTAAATGAGCCGGTCCCTAAATCAGCCTTTTTTATTTTTATTTTTGATAAGGAATTTCATTTATTGAGCGACCATTAAGAGAAATTGAGATTCAACTCTGATTATCGATTTCATAGACTGCATGAGGCTATTCTTGTGCCTCCATTCTGCTGCTTATAGGGTACCCAGGACTCGGTTTGGATCAACTCAATTGTGGTGTGCTGAGACGAGTGGTGCAGAAATTCAGGTATGCAAGTGAACGAAATAGCACTCTCATCTGCAGCCTGTCTTGCCGAAGCACTTGTTTAAGTGGCAAAATGCAAGATTCTGCAGAGAAATAGGGGGTTATGCGGCATTTTGATGTGCCACAACTTGATCCAAAATTTTGGTCACCAGGATTGACAACTGTAGTTAGGTTATCAATGCATATTTAGAGCATCTCTAACAATGCATGTAGAGTAATCTTACGTGACTAGGAGATGGCTAAATAAACGGTCTCTATGTGGTTAGTCCTCTCCATCCGACCGATGTGGCTCCCCTTGGGAACTCACTTTGGAGTCACCATATGCATACTTTCTCAGACACTATATGCTGTTCTCAGACTCTATAACGACAGGGACTTTCAGGTCCAACGAAATAATTATGCTGTATCCAACATTCTAATAGAATCCTCGTCAACAAGAGTGTGGTCACAAAGGCTTTTTAAGAGTTGTGATATAGGGGCTTAGAAAAACTGATGCCCCTCAAAATTACTTCAAATATCGGGTGTTGAATTATTTGGGGTGTTTCAAATAATAAAATATCCCATTTTGTCCTTTAAACAATTCTTATCTAAAATACCTCCACCCTAATTATAAACTTAAATGTTTTATTCTCCGAAAAAAAAAAAAAAAGAAGAACAAAAAAAAAAAAATCAAAACCTACAAAAATCAAAAACCTCTCACACCCCCTTCTACCTCTGTTGGAACAATTGCTGAATTTCACACCTGTAACACAGAGATAAAACGAAACAAGTTGAAGGCTGAGTCACGACCAGGTCGCTTTCTTTAAGACGTTTCGTGGCTCTGCCAAGATTTGTGCAGCAGTTCTCCCTTGTCACGACGTCCCCAGGATAAAACAACCTAGAGAAAAAACTCTTCTTCAATCTCTCACGCACACAATGAGAAATCGAACACTTTCACTCTTATTAATCTTGCTCAGAATACTAGTCTCTTGTTTCACAAAAACAGTAGGAAAAACTCATACCTTTCTGGTTCTCAAAACTGTTCTTATATAACCAAGTCATTAAAACTGAATTAATGGAGAGAATAAAATTTATTAATTATCATTAAGAAAATTCATTTGAAACAATAGAAAATGGGCAAATAAATTACACAGAAATTAATACAATTTAATTTGGGAATTAAAGTTCAAAAACCGTTTTGAAAATTCTTTAAAACAATAAAAAATAATTTTCAAATCCAAGAGACCTCCAACACCCCCAAGGCCCCGTTCCCGGACTATAAAGTAAATACATATGTAATATATTCACCCAAACAGTAGGGGGAAGGAATTCAACCCAAGACCTCACCCGCGAGGCCTAGACTCTCTAGCCACTAGGCTATAATAATAATGTTGATATATTATCACAAAAATATTATTTTAAAACATACTCCCTCCGTCCAAAATAATAGGCCAGTTTGACTTTTTCCTACTTTTTCCTAAAATATAGGGAACTTAATTGAACTAAAAATACTTGAGCTAAACTAGTTTTTTTTTTTGGATTGGTTTATCGTGACATGTATCATGGGTTAACAAAAAAAAATAAGTTCAAGTCAAATATTTTTAGTTCAATTAAGTTCCCTAAATTTTGGGAAAAAGTAGGAAAAAGTCAAACTGGCCTATTATTTTGGAACGGAGGGAGTATATCCTAACAACCTCTCTCTTTTCTTTCTCCACCATATCCTCCTCCATCTTTTTTTCATTTTTCGGATTTTAGGATCAATGGATGCAACCAAAACCGGTGGAACAATGGAGTACCAAAGGTAAGAATCGAAACTCACTCGTTATTTTTGATATTGGTGCCTAAACTAGGTCACATTCAAGCAAATCAAATAAAAAAACATGAATCAGAACAACCTACGGCTAGCTGTACAAGCCGTAACCACCAAGTTACGGCTCAAATCTGAAGAACATTGAGCCGTAACTAGCAGTTAGGTAGCATTTAATGCTTCAGATGCAAGCCGTAATTATTAGTCTAGGAGCCATAACTTACTTACGGCTCAATACGATATTATATTTATTGGTCGTAAGTTGAACATAGATGATTTATGTTTTTCTCGCAAGGTTATGAGCCGTAACCTATACTACATGAGCCTTAACCTATACTATAGGGGTCGTAAGTCTACATACAGCTTGTTTTTTCTTTTAATTGCAAGCCGTAAGTTACACTGGAAATAGTTTCCAGACATGTCTCTATTGTTTTTGTGCATCAGAGAACCTGAATCAAGTCCCATGATTGCACCCACTAAAACTAGGCAAGAGATTCCTGAATCAAGTGATGTGATTGTACCAATTGAAACAAGAGAAGTGATTCACCAACGTCCTCAACAAGGTGCACCAGTTCGTAATATTCGACGACGATTGGACGATGAATATCTTCCTGCCCCAAGACTAATACCAGATCATCACGTCTACGCACCAGCAACTCGTAATCTTTGACGAAAGAGAGTTGGTGACCTCGACGATGCTACTTGTGGTTGTACAATTTGTGTTGAAGTTAAACGTTTATGTCCACTTGTCAAGGCTAATGACGGCCCGAACTTTGAACTAATCAGAAGCCGAATACCTTTTAGAACAAACAATATCAGTTGAGTTTATTATCTGTTTTCGTAGTTCTTTTATGTTATGGTTAGACTTCAACACTTATGATCAGGGCCGGCCCTGGGCCTATGCAACCAATTCATCGAATTGGGCCACAAAGTTTTAGGGGCACAAATTACTTGTACTTCACATTGTGGTTGTTCTTTTTTTTTTTCGGAGTTTTTCGTGATTAAGTTTTGTAAAAGGCTACAAAAAGAAATTGAAGGGGCCACAAATGAAATAAGTTAATTTAAACTCACCAAAAAAAACACGACCTCTCCTTCTTTTCTGGTTTCTTTTTTTTCCTTTTTACGGAGAACAAAAATGGAAGAAACCAGGGTTTATAAATCATTCTTGTTTCATTCAATCGAATTAATTAAGGAGAGTTCTTTGTCTTCTTTGAATTCTCTTTTAATTTCTATTATCTTGTTTGTTAATTATTTCTAATGATCCTATTTTTGTTTTTGTTTGACCCTAGGTTTTTTGGAACAAAATTGATGTAACCCTTTAATGAATGATGAGTGATGCTAATGATTATATTGTTGTTTGGGAACAACCCGTTAATTCTATCGAGCATGAAATTTCGTCTGCACTAATAGACTATACATGATTTTGCTTATGAAAATGCACGAAGGCAAGCCATTTTTGAGTGACCAGAAAATGGAAGAACTCTTGCTGTATTTACAGACTATGCTTCAATTAAGGTAATTCAATTTTCTTTTTATTCGCTACTTTGATTTAAGGATACTGGTTTCTTTTTTTAAATTGTTCAATTCATTACACATCTGTACCCAATTATAAGACTTATGTATTTTAAGATGCTGTTTATTATCACCAGGCAAGTGTTCGAGTTAGCTTGTAAGTAATTGTCCCTGAACTTCATGAGTAACTTTATGTGCCTCACATCTACAAGAAGTGGCAATGCCTGGACATGATAAGAGATCTCAACAATTAAGTGGTGTTCATAATTTCACAATGTCAGATGGACTCCCTCTACATGATAAGAGCTCTCAATAACTAAGTGCTAGTTATAACATTGTCCTCCTTCTTCCTGCTTAGATAATTGTATTGTTTTAGCTCTATGCTTTCCCATCTTTGAAAATTTGAACTTCGAAACTATGTTATGCTTTTACATCATTTAGTCTTGCTACTGTTAGCCTGTTATATCATTTAGTCTTTCCCATCTTTGAAAGTTTTATTATGAAACTATGTTATGTTTTTACATCATTTAGTCTTGCTACGGTTAGCCTGTTACGAACCATTTGCAATGAATTTGTTTATGGTATGGTAGAATGACTTCAAATATACAGTCCTCTGCTTAGGTTTTGAACTCTACTCTTTTCAGGGGGCCACAAAAAAAAATTCGCATTGGGCCACAAAAATGTCAGGGCCGGCCCTGCTTATGATGGTGAACAAATGGTGACTTTTAAATGTTAAGAGAAGTAGACTTAAACATTTATTATGTTTGTGTTTTAATGTATTAGTGTTTTAGGTGTAAAACAATAAAGAGAATCTGAGGGGTAAAATGTGAAGTGTGATGATGTAATATGAAGTTGTAATGGTATTCGAGAGGTCAAGATCGAACAAGACTCGCCTAAACCAAGAAATGGCTGTTCGAGTATTGCTTTAGTTACAAGAAGAGGATATAGGGTTGGTTTAGGGAGGGAAGCAGAGAAAGATGAGATCAGAGAATTGCTATAATTTATGTGATGTTGTGATTAAATTGCTAAAAAGAATAGATATTCAGTTCTCACTAGATATTGAATGCTGAATGAGAAGAGTTAATCAATTATCGATGAGATAGATTGATTATACTTGCACTGAATTAAACTGTTTGTTCTGTTGAACTTGAACTGTGTACTTCCAAACTGGTCGAGTGACCTATTTATAGCAATAGAATTCCAACTGATCTCGTAAGAAGTGGAAGAGCGGGAGTGTGGAGTAAGTGGGGCAAGTCTTGCGCCTAATATTAGGGAAGAATAACAGCCCACTTTCTCATCCCCTCTTTTCAGCAACGTTCACACGACTTAGTTCTTTCCCGTTGAGTGATTGAGCCGTTGCAATCACACGTGCCGTAGACCGCCAAACCAAAACCCTAAATAATATCCCCCCATGTAACTTACTTGATTCTCGTAAGATTTGTTAAGTATTGAATATTTGTTAAGTCAAAGATGACTAAATGCAAAGTCGTACCAATTACTGGTAAACTCAGGAATTTGTGTAAAAATAGAGATTAAGCGATAAGCTTGTGTATTCTCTTTTAAGATTGGTCTAAGGATTGAGCCGGGCAATCGCCATTTAAACCAATGAGAAAAGTCTAAGGATTGAGCTATGCAACCGCCATTTAGACTGAGAGGATTTCAGCAACTCTCTGTGGCAATAGTCAAGTAAATACGACTTTTGATTTGCCATAAATATGAGAAATTGACTTGTGGCATGTAATGCGCCAATTCTCTGAGTAATGAAGACATATGAATTCCCAAAATAATATAAGTCATAGCCATGAGCCATGATTAAGAATTATAGCACTGATTATAGAAGCAAGTCTATAATCAGGAAAACAAACGAGTGATGCTAACACAGCGTAGCCATCATCAAGAATGCATAAGCATTGCCAATCCAAGACCTAAAGATAGGCCACAATAATAATAATAAGCCATGTTGCATAGCATAATAATCTTATTAGAAAGTTAAACATAGGACGTATGAGAATGGGCCATAACATTACGTTATTTTCAGGTTTCTGGACAGTTTGCACGTCATCCATTCCAAAAATCACCCAGGCCAGCCTATATTCGCTAAAATAACGAAATTTTAGTATGTTATAGGAAACTCACAGAGGAGAAACTTTCGTGAAGGAAGCTTCTCCTAATTGTTCACGGATTGGGCTGTAAAAATCGTCCTTTGAGGCAATTCGTAATCTGCCAGATTTCCGAATTTGATTAGGAAACTAGAATATCATGGAATAAAAGTCCATAATCATCTAGGACTTGGATAAGCGGGATCCATAAGTAAAGGCAAGGCTAGGGAAGGAGATTTTTTAGCTCTAGGAAGGCAAGCCGTGAGCAAGAGAATGGCCATGGGCCTCCATGAGGGCGAGCTAGGGACGGCCATGAGGGCGAGCTAGGGACGGCCATGAGGCCTCCACAAATTAAGCTAGGGACAGCCATATGGCCCCCAATAAATTAAGCTAAGCATGGCCGTGAGGCCTCCAAAGGGTAAGCAAGGGCATGGACGTAAGCCCCCAAAGGTTTTGGCCAAGGCATGGCCGTGGGCCTCCAAGGACTTGGCCAAGGCATGGCCGTGGGCCTCCAAGGACTTGGCCAAGCCAATGGCGCAGGCCTCCAAGAAGTTGGCCAAGCCAATGGCGCGGGCCTCCAAGGAGTTGGCCAAGCCAATGGCGCGGGCCTCCAAGGAGTTGGCCAAGCCAATGGCACGGGCCTCCAAGGATTGGCCAAGCCAATTGGCGTGAATTACCTAGGGCGTGGCCAAGGCATGGCCGAGGCTAAGAGAGAGAGATTCTAGCTTGAGGAAAGCGTGGGATTGGCTTAGGGCCAAAATAGGATTGGGCTCGCCTATGGACTTGAGCTAGGCAAGCCAGAAGACGAGATATTTTAGCACAAACAAGGGACGTGAGCAAGGAGGGATGGGATGGCCGTGGGCCACCCATCATAGGCGTGAGCTAGGCTAAGGAGCAAAGGGGATGGCGAGCTAGACAAGGTACATGCATGAGCATAGGCTAAGGCGCGTGCACAGGCACGGGCGCAAGCATATGTATTTTACGTGTAAGCTAGGGATATTAACCAAGCTACTAGGCTATGGTCAAGAAAGATAGAAATACGGCTAATGGCAACCAAATATCTTATCCCTATTGTAAAATAAATTCATACCTTGTCTCGAGCTATTCCAGGATGCCAGAAATTTATGCAAAATTACTCTTGCAACCTCCTCGCCAAAAACCACCATCAACAATTAGTATCTAAACCAATTGAATTAGTAGTTATGTTATCATCTTATCTTTTGAAAAAAACTTAAATGCATTTTATTACTATTTACACCCATACACAAACTCATGCTCTCTATTTACACCCCTATTGCCCACATGTGCGGAATACACACGCGCATAAAATTTTAAAAACCTAAAAAATAAAAATAAAAATCATTTTCATTTCCTCGCCCCTTCTTCTTCTACGTCTCCTCTCTTCTTCCATTTCTTCTTCCCCCTTTCTTCACCATTTCCTCATCTCGCTTAATTAACGATTACGAAAACATTCATCGACGATTAAATTCTATAAAATCATGGTGAAGAATAAGCAGACATCTAGAAATTTACAAGCAAATCCAAAACTAGCATCAAAGGCGGCTGGTTCTCAAGATTCTTCGGAGGAGGAGGAAGAAAACCAAAACGAACCACGACGGATAGGTATAGTTCAACTTGAAACGCCTCAACAAACACAACCAGCCCCAAATATGGTTGTCCAGAGGTAAGAATTGAAAACCCATCTCTTTAATTTTAGTTTTTGTTGTTTACTTGGGGGATTAAAACAGGGGTACGAGGGTAGGTGAGCCAGGTGGTGGAGGTGTGTTACTGGAAGGAGGAGGTGGGAGTGCTCTAGAAGTGTTGGAGAATGCTGCTCAAATTGCTACAGTCGTTGGTGAGGAACATCCAAAGATCAAGGAAGAGGTGGGTGAACAATTCGTTGGTGAAGAAAATCCATTGTTTGAGGAACAAGGAACTGAACAAGAAGAACCCACTCAGTCATTGATAGAAGGAAGCTCGTCTCAGCCGCCACCCAAAACAACGAAGAAACCGAAGCCACCTGTACCTAGACATGGGAACATTCCAAAGGAAGGTATGAAGGTATGTTACCGACGAAAAACAACACAATACCTTGAGGTGAGGCACGGGATGGAGGAAAGGTCTTATTCGGTTACACTTATTCGTGGGCTGCAAGAGTTTGTGAGCAACATGTATTAATCAATACTTATCGTATGTATGTATACATATATATATATATATATATATATATATATATATATATACTTTACTTTTGGTTTCAAAATATATAATTGGGCCATTATGTATGTAGATCATAAAAATGCGGTCAAGTATTTGAAGCACTAAAAGGCTGAAGTGTGGCGGATTGATGCAAAATGCATGGAGGTTCAGGAGTTGGTTAAGAGTTCAGCATTATGGCCTGACATTGAGAATTCTCAGGTGGTACATGATAGTGTTCTGAATGCTTCTTTGAGAGAGCGAGACACTAAACGGAAACTGACTCCTTTCATTTTGGCTTCGGTTAGATGTGCCTCCTCTCGAAAGATGTGTATATCATCTCCCGGTTAAAAATTGAAGGAAAGGCAGTTCACGAAGGGTTTAATGATAGAATGCCTTGGGAGGATCTCTATAATCAGTTCAAGGATACTCTTGGGTGGAATTAGAATCAATGTATTGAGGAGTTTGATATTGTTTCGGGACAGTCTGAGGAGAAAAAAACACGTAAAGTCGGAAAAAAAAAAAAAAGGCCCGAAAGGTAAGGCTGGATAGGTTGAGGGAACAGTTCGGGGATATTCAACAAAATTGCATCTTGAGCCGGAGAGAGCTAGGAAGGTGGCCACAATGTTCCTGTTGAACCAACTTGGTAGTATTTTCTTCCCCGACCAAAGTGGAAACATGGTGAATATCGGCTACCTTCAGTTGTTGAGGACCATCGAGGGCACCCATGAGTATTTGAGGGGCTCTGCTACCCTTGCCTTCTTACTTGACAGCCTTAGAAAGGCCTCCAGAGAGGGTGCTAGAAACATTGCTGGAAATGTTAGAATTCTACAGGTGATTTTAGTTTTCCCTTCTTAATTTTATCGTAACTTTTTATGTTCATTTTCATTAGTAACCATACGTATATGTTTCAATTTCAGGCATGGTTTTATGACCATTTTCCCTTAACCGAAAGGCCAACTTTGAGTGCTAATTGGGAAAAGATCTTTGAGGCTATAGAGGAGGTAGACCTTCGCCCTACAGGTATAAAATATCCATTCGCACACAACCAAGCAAGATAGAAGGATGAAAAGATATATGTGTTTAGGGCAAAGCTAGACACATTAGAACCTAACGAAGTGGAGTTTGATCCCTACTTGGCAAACAACCCGGCTATAGGTGAAGATGAGCGTGTCTTAGCCAATCTTGTAACCTACAACGGTCTTATCTTTCATCCTACAAGGAACGTGATGACTAATCCTAGGCGATGTCTCCGTCAAACTGGTTGTATTCAGAAGATTGTTAGTTTGTTACACACCAAAACTTCACAGTGCAATAACTTGGCACTAGAATTGAAAACAGTGTTAGGGCATTGCTCGGTCAAACCCACTAGTGTTGGTGTGGTAAGCTAGTTGTCAAGTTTAGATGTCAAAACACAATTCTTGATTTAGCCTACTAGAGTTTAGATTTCAGAATTGGGATATAGACGTAGTAGAGACCTTGAAGACGAAGACAGAGATTACCAAGAAGACATCATATATTCTTCCTCGACAAAAAGTTAGTAGGAGTTGTCACATTATATGGAATTTCTTCTATTCAACTTATTCTATCTTTTGAAATAGTCGGCTACTTTAGTAGATATACTAATAGCGATTGAGATTGATATCTTGTCTACATAATCATGTGTTGTGTTGGTATACGTTCCCGGTATAATAAGTTACAAGGTACATGAGATAGATTCAATACCCTTTCCATTACAATGATTTGCTTGCAAGTCACATGTAGGATAATGGATGAATCTAAGGAGTACTCTAAGAGCAGAGTCCATGGAATATAGCTGAGGACGTCTACACAATACAGAAATTGGCCCAACCCAAGTACTTCCCAGTGGATCCAGTTAAACCCTAATTTGGAACTAGGCGGTTCATGAACTGGTTCACGTACAATGGCTCGGGATTTTCCTCCTGAGTTCCAAAAACATCAATCTGTACACGTACATGTACCTAAACTATCAGGTTCGATGTATTTGGCCTAGATTCCAAGTCTAGTCGGTTCGTGAACCATCTGGTGGTTATCTTCGGGATAATTACACGGGATTTAACTAGATAACTCCTTATCTCTTAGTTGGACTTAAGCCTTATCATGAGAATATCTTCTGTGGTCCATCTAACGAATCACAGTGAGTGAATAAGATAAAGGTGTTCTCATTTTCATTGGATCTCTATCTTGAAGTGGTTAAGAGCTAACAACCACTTGGCATAGAAATGATAAAAGATTTCCAAATGAGATTAACCTAGGGTTTCTTTGTGTGCAAGCTAAGTAACGGGTTCGTTTTACACGGGCACTAGCTAACTTGTAGCACAAGTAATCTGTTGTTTTATCTCAAAGCAACTTATCTTATTGAGAGCTTTAAATAGAGGATTAAAGAACGAAAACCACAAGCATCAAGCATACATGAAATTTCTTTGTGGAATTTATCGTAAACTCTTTGCACTTCGGCGTAAGCTTGTTGTGGTAGTCATCCTCTATTAGGTAGCAGTTCCTCTGTGGGATTTACCTAACAACTATAAAGACTTTTCTTGAGAGTTGGGAAGCACAAGTAGGAGATATTTGCCTTTGTGATATGTATCGGATTAACTTGTAACCTTGGTTGCCTGATAACGTTCTTGTCTATTCTACGGTCCTTCTCTTCTGCCATAAGGCTATTCAAGAACTGATATGTGACTACAGGGTTTTAACTGAAGCAACGCACGTCTCCACACAGTGTTGTAAGACCTAGTTAGCTCGAGTTGTGTAAGTATCTTAAGTGATTCTTTTCACAGCCGGGGTAGAGACAAGTTGGCATAGTTTACTCGGTTTACTTGTCAGCCCACGCTTGTAAGTAGATTTCCTTATGACCTGGAGAAATACGAAGGAAGTCACTTTCGTATGTTAAACTGAATAGGTTCGAAACATAATTTGATAATAGAGGTTGCAAAGCTGAAGTTATCAATAAGCCTTTAACAGCGGTTAAAGCAACTCTTAGGCATGTAAAGGACGTCATCTAGGGGAATCAAGTGCGTGAAGATCTGTGTGGGATCGAGAAATGTAAGGAGTGCAACAGTAGCCAATTCACTTGGAGGGTTAAAATTGGTCTCTGCTGCATCCCAGACCGAAGTCTTATAGTAGGCTAGCGTTTGTAGAAAGGTAGTACTGTGCGGTGTTTAAACTGGACGAGGTCTCGAGGTATTTCTACTGGATCGTAGTTTCCTCGTTAAAAAAATCTCTGGTGTCTTGTGTGCTTTACTATCCGCATTATATCTCTGATTATACAATTAAAGCAAACACAAGTAGTACATTATTATAACCTTAGAGTTGGTCCAAAATCCTTTCGAGGTATTCACCAAGACTTTTCATGCGTTAGGGACTGATCACTTGTGATCCTAACTCAGGTTACACAGATTTGGATATTGATTTTTGAGATCGTCAATATTTTACCATAAAACTCACGAGCCCAAATGAAAAGTTGGTTGTATTTCGGTATCCCTTCTTTTTCAATTGGTATCAGAGCCGGTTAACACATTAAAAAAGCGTAATTATCTGTGTTTATTGAGGTTCGTGAATTGTGGAGTAAAACATAAGAGCTTGTAACGTAACACCAAATTTGAATGGAAAATCCGTGTCTTATAGAGAAATCTTGACAAATGATATGCTATTTTTTAATAATTCTCTATGTATTGAAAAACATAGATTAATTAGAAAAGTTGAAGGAATTTATATCGGATTAGACATTCAAGTTCAGAAAGTTCATGATTTATCTGAAAAAGAAAAAGTACTCAGTAATAAAATAGATGCAATTGTCCGTGAAAATCATACTACTAACCCCAGTCTATCCGGAACAAGTCAATTATTGACAAACGGGATTCAAACCCTTTATTCAAAATTTATTCTGAAGCATGACTCAAGGGATAGATATGGAATCGGGTTCAATCTCCCTTCTTCAGAAAGCATGACAATGAACGCCTTTGCACCTTTTGTGGCATGAAAGGTCACTTCCGATACTTGCATAAAACAACTCATAAACTCTTTGCTAAGTTAAGAGAGCATGTAAGAATACAACAAACGTCCCTTGTCGAGGGAACTCATGAATGTGCCTTAGGAGCAATAGCTCTGAAATCTACGTTTGCTTTTCAATGGTTCCTTGATAGTGGATGTAGTAGGCATATTGAAAAGGAGGGGATACCGAGATATACCACCAACTTTTGAATTCGTTAACCTAGTTGATTAGGTTACTTGAACGATCTCACAAATCAATATTCAAGCAATAACCCGAGTACAATTCTTTTTTCAAGAACCGAATCCCAACAAGAACGACTTCTTGTAGATCTCGATAGAGATGGATTCACTCAAGGGTTAGAATCAACAAACTTGCAATACTTTAATTATATAGATCAGAGACAATATAACGTGGAATGGAAAAGTAAAGCAAGACACCAGAAGTTTTGTTAACGAGGAAACCGCAACCAGCTGAAAAACCCCGGGACCTAGTCCAGATTTGAACACACACAATATTAAGCGAATACAGACGCTAGCCTACTCTCAGACGTCAGACTGGAATGTATTGATACTGAATTATCCCTCAAAGTAACTCAGCTACCATTGTGCTCATAGTCTCTTGACTCCCGCAGAAGCCTAAGTACTTGATTCCCTAAGCTGACGTCCTTTACGGGCCTAGGAGTTGCTCCACTTCCCTTCGTGAAGACTAGCGCTACCCTGCCTCTAACAGGACGTCTGGTTGGACCAGATTTTTCTTTCAACAAAGAATACGGTAGGTGATTCCTTTAGACTTAAAGTCAAGGTTAATGGAAATCAATATATTGAATAGGGCTTATTGATATAGCCTAAACAATTTTACCTCGTAACGCGTGACGAACTTGATATTAAACCTAGTTCGTGAATTGTGTTATGGAGGTTCTAGGACTCAAAACACCGAGTGCAGCCTTACGAAGCTTCTATCAAATCTTTGGTCATTTTTTATTGAATTATTTTTTTGACTGAATTGAAATAATTCAATCGACCTAAAATACATGATCAGGAATATTAATTCCGACCTGTGCTTCACGATCCTCAAGTGAAGTCTTTCCAATAGTCGTAGTCCAAGAAAACGGACTTCGAGATGACGACCAACCTTGATGCAAGGATACACAGATGTGTAGAGGATTAGTTTGTATCTTGCAGAAGGTCATCTATTTATATATATTGATCATCAAGGGAGGCTTTGCTTTAAGTTAAGAAACCTTGAGTGGGGCTCAAGCAAGTTTCCGAACTTAGAAAAGTCCATAGAATTGCATTGCGGTCCAACTCAATCTTCTTCTAACCCGTTAGTTAAAAACCTAAAGGCCATGAGAAGACTCGCATTGACCGATCCGAAGGATAGCAATGGCTAAGCAAGTTGGCCATGCTATGGATTCCATGTAAATACATGAACATATAGACCATTGTGGACAAGAGCTACGTGGCCTTATTGTGAACGAGTTCGAGAATCCATTCACAAAAGGCAAAACCTCTATTTAGAAGTTTTAAACCATGGCTTATATGAACGCGTTCATGTACATTTTCTCAGAGTTTAGGAGTTTCTGAACTCGTATATGAATGCGTTCATGAGAAACTGCTGAGTTCAGGAATTTCCTTCCAGCATATGAACGCATTCATGATCGCGTACTGTGTTCAGGAGTAATTCAAGAACTAGCTCTATTCCCACATTCTACTTAGGCATTGGTCACTTAGTGATCTAAATGCTAAGAAAACTAGTCTTTGATCCTTCGAGATCACTATAAACAATATCATAGACTATTTTAATTGATAGAAAGTTAAATACGAAACCGAAAAGAAAACCTTTCTAACCTTTTAACGAGGACGATGAATATATCAAATGTGTAAGCTCCGGTCTTCATCTTCAATGTCTTCGTCTCGAATACCTAACCTATCCTATTCCGAACTGATATTGTATACATAATCAAGGATTGAGTTTTGGTCAATTAAACTTGATAACTGAGCTGAGATAGCAACGCCAGTGAGTTCAACCGAGCTATGATCTAACAATCTTCCTCTTTTTCAATTTTAGTGACAAAACCAATCTTACATATGGATTCAAAAAGTGAAATCTTTTAGCCCTAACCATAATTTAAACTTGATCTCTTGTAATCTTCAACGTCTTCAGACATGATCGTGTGCTCCTGCAAATGAAGATTACAAGGGTGGAAGGGCATAGTCCAACAAGAGTTGTTATGCAATTGAGTAGTATACAAAACTTGTAAGCATATTGCACCGATGTTTAAAGATACTACACAATATGATATGTTCTCCCCTTTAATCAATACACTAATTTTCGCTTTAGCCATGACTAAGCACGTCAAGTTTACTCCCCTATGACAATGCCGAAAAGATTTCTCTTTTATGTGACATATGTCGTAGTAGTTAGAAGATTTCTCCCCCCTTTTGTCATAAAAATTAGACAAATAGAAAAATAAAATAGGTATCATCATAAAATAACGCACGACTAATGTAGAGAAATGTAAACATACCTGAAACGAGAGATTAAAGGCGCAATTCTCTCGCAAATTCCACAGCCGCACACCCCAAAAAGATAATACCATGAAGCACAAGTTCAAAAGAACTCTCCCCTGTCATTTCTTAAAGAACAACGCGACGACCTTCCCAAATAAGGATTTTGTTTAGAATATTTGGTTCTAGTACAATTTTGCTATTATGTTTTTCTTCCCTAGCCAGTTACGAACGTAGGAATTCAAGGCTTAGTCGTCCATATTCTCATAGAGTTACTGAAAACCATCATCTTTAGAGAAAACAAAGGTTCCCCTTCTTAGCACATTACGACTAAGAATGAAAAGTACAACGTTTTATCCATCAGAGTCCAAAATTGTAGCTTATGAGGTTTCTTCTTATCAAAATCGTCTCCTCTTAGCCATAAGAGTCAGAAGCATGGATTTTGATAATTTTTTGCAAATTGCTTTACCCAAAAAGGGTGTTATGGCTATAAAAGTGAATTTACGACATTTTGCAACACAATCACAAGTATAATCAATAAAGATTTAAGTATTGAAATCATCAATCAAGATTTTAAATAAATAAACTCAATTAATTGATGAAAAGAAGACATGGAAGTAGTACAAGCAATATCATGCTTATCAGAAAAGATGACTACTTCTAGCATAGTGATTACCCGAAACCCTAAGGAAAAGACTGAATCTTTTTAATAAAAGGAGTTAACTATGCTAAACAAAAGATAGATTGATTAGACCTGATTTAAAGGGGTTTCTTCAAGTCTTTCACGAAATCCTTCTTGGAATGCCCAACAAATATTAAAGACCTTTTTAAGGGTTTATGCATTATGTTGAGTTGCTAGAACACCAACCTTGTTATTGACAACCTTAACAAATTCCCAGTTTGTGTATCCCATGCTTAATAATTTCTCTTGGTTCCTGATCAGACTGTTCTGATTGTTTCGAAACCTTGTGAGTTCTTGAGTAGAGTTAGCAAAAAGTTGATTGAGTTCGGCAATTTCTTCTTCAGATTTTTTGCATCTTTGAGTGAGATTTTCAATTGCAAGAGTGTTGATTGAACACGATTCAAGTACCATTCATATCTTCATCAATAATGATGGTGTTGGAAGAAGAATTGTTTCTAGACTTTTGATTCATCTTGACAAGGTATGCATGAAAATATCTCAAAATGGATATATATAAGTCGATTTCCGAACTCAAGTTAATCCTTAAAAGGGGTATTCTTATATTTACAATAATGCCCTTATAATTTGACAAATCAGTAATCTTGTAATCTTAATTAGGGTTTTCTATGTCAACAATATGATATGGTAAAAAGTTTTCCAACTGCATAATTCTTTAGACTTGTCAACTAGGAAAGCTCACGGATCCTGGTCTCGACTCTTGCCTTAGGAGCCAGTGGCAGGGAGATTCCTAGAAGTAGTGCTTTAAGAAGTTGACACCCATGTCGAGTCATTACGTTTTGGAATCATAAATGACATGGTTACAGCTTTATTTGAAGTTATAATAGGCTCACTACAAAAATGATACACTAATGTAGGTGTAGGGAAACAACTATGACAGGAGAGTCATATACAATCAGGACAACTGGTCATGTAACCAGTTGAGCGTGGATTTATATTTTTGAAGCATTGCTCAACAGAAAATTAAGAGATAGGGATTATTGTTCCTTTGGTTAAGGATGATTATTAGTTTTTCAAATCAGCAGGTCAATAAAATAAATACAAGAATAACTGCATTCTTCATAAGATAAACGCCCCTATTTTTTTAAGACAAACTAGATCGAAGAAGAATGAGCAGATAACTGCATGTTTGGATTAAAATTCTGATTCGGTGGATCTTACATGTGAGAGGTTGTACCCTAACTCTCCGTTGCTTGTAGATCCTTGTTTACTTTTCTGTAGACCTGATTTCAGGTTTTGTCCAAAAGTTCTCC
>JAJJMA010046763.1:0-10758 GCA_023529015.1 Papaver nudicaule | reverse complement strand
AAAAAGGAGGGGCATTAAAGACATTACACCGTTGAATACTTTTGTTAAGTAAACACGGCGGGGCACTTATGACATTTCAACGTTGAATAATTATTCAACCGGTCCGTACAAAAAAAGAGAATAGTGTTTTATAGAAAACGAAAGTAAGCGCGACTAAAAAAGGAGGGGCATTAAAGACATTACACCGTTGAATACTTTTGTTAGGAAACGAACTTAAATGCGAGTAAACACGGCGGGGCACTTATGACATTTGAACGTTAAATAATTATTCAACCGGTCCGTACAAAAAAAGTGGGTTTTTTTTATTATAGTGAGATGGGTATATGGGTTTCGAATTCTCAGTCTAGAAAAGAGGGGTTTCAGTCTCAGAAGAGTGGATGAGAGAGACAGAGAGGAAAAAAGTCTGAAAAAATTAATACAATAAGATAAGAGATTTGGATGCCCCCACCAATACACCGCGATTGGTGAGGCTAAGGCCCCTTCCTATGGGGAAGGCAAACCATAGTGTTTGCCTTGTTTGCCCTACTATAGAAGGGGCAAACACCAAAAACGGGCAGGCAAACCGCCAGATCTGCCTGTTTGCCAGGTTAACCTGACTAACTAGCGGTAGTTAGTTAGTATATCGGTCGAGAAAGAGACTCTCGACAGAGAGAAAGAAACACGAGATCGATAAAAAGAATCTCGACCTCGAGATTCTGAGCCACGATCGACGGTAATTCTTATAATTACTTTATGCTTCCAACTCACACCAATTCCTACTACCTCTATAAATACTTTCTTCCAAAACCATTTCAACCCACACCAATTCCTCTTCTTCTCCATATAATATTGGAAAAATGTCCCGGACTCCAATGATATTCGTCGTCGTCGTGTTAGTATTCGCCGCCAGCGATTTACCCAGGATGAAGATGTCCAAATGTGTAGAAGTTATATTTTTTACGCCCAAGATGCACCTACTCGTATGAACTTGAGACACCAAACTTTCTGGAGTTCAATTCATGAAAAGTTTGTACAACAGACTGGGAACCCTAGACTACGTTCTGTTGGCTCGTTGGTCGATCGTTTTGCTAAGATTAACATGGAAGTAGGGCGTTTTGCTTCTGTAGCTGTGGGAATCCATCGAGAAAGAGCCATTGGTGAGACAGATGAGGATGTTTTGAAAAGATCGTTAGAGACATTGAAACTCCAGAACGGCGGCAACCTGTTCCACTTCTTTGGTTGTTTCCACATCCTTATGATGTTGCCAAAACTCAACCCATACGGATTTTAGTTACTTGTATTGGTGCAATTTCAATTCTAATGAAGTCAATGTAGTATTTAAAGTTTAAATTGAATGAAAAAAAAACTTAATGGAACGTAACAACAACGTTTAATGAAAATAAGGAAACGTTAAATTTTAGAACAACATTCTCAAAAGTTTTTGCCGTCTAAAAATTAAACAAAAAAAAACTATTACAACAAATAAACTAAAACAACATTCTCAATCAACATCTACTCTCCTAGTCGTCTTGTCTGTAATGTTGATGCTCCCCAAAGTTGACCATATTGTTCAAGTTAAAATTGTTGACCATATCCTCCTCGACTTGCGTAGCATCCTCTGAAGGTTGTGTAACATCATCATCGTCACCAAATGGTTGCATAAGAGAAACATCACCAACCGCTCGTTGAGAAAAAGGCCGCCAGAGACTACTACCTTCTATGGACGATCCCGGCTGTAATCCTGGCTGAACAACATTGGGAGTAAATAATGATTGATTCATAAAATCGTTGACGTCAATACATGGGGTGTTAAACATTACTTGTTGAGGGTTCACCTGAATGAGAACATAGACATTCGATGTTGCTGATGTTGCACATGTTGGAGCGCCAAGACGATGTTCGTAACTGGCATCTATGGCTTGAGAGTCTTGGAATCCTCCTGAGGCTGAGTCTCCTTCACCACCGTGTCATCCAACACATTATGGGTGCTTCCTCGGCTTCCTCTTAGACCAAGTGGTCCACTACCTCGACTTCGTCCACTACCAACAGGACTTTGTGCACTAACACTAGGACTTTGTCGAGTTGCAAGACTTCGTCCATTACCACCAGTTCCACCTCGTCGACTTCGTCCTCCACCACCAGAGCTACCACCGAAGCCAGTCCCACCAGCATAGCTTCCATCACCTCTACCATTACCCTGAATTTATTCCTCGTTCAAATTCTCATTCAAATCATTAGCATTCATGTTAAACCATTCATGTTGTTGTTCAAAACGTCGATGTTCATCTCCAAGATACATATGGCGGAGCTGCGTACACACATGTTGTAACTCATTGCACCTAGCTTGATATTGATTTGGTGTAGCATTCACCCAAAGTAAGGAGTTTCCATGCCTTCTGTTGGGATAGTCACGATGTACTCCCCTCCTAGATCACTACACGAAATTGACTTTTTAGCAACGGCGGTGGGCCGTTGCAAAAAATAAAAACAACGACGAGTGGTCGTTGGCGGGACGCCGTTATTATTAATGTTGGGATAATTACAGCAACGGATCTGCCGTTGGTGTAATTATAATTACAGCAACACATGTATCTGTTGCAGTAATTATTGCCACGGATGAGACATACCATCATACTGTGCCGCGTGGCAATCTACTGTAACGGTCTACCCGTTACAGTGTGCAGTAAATGATAAATAACTCTTAATTGTAACATTATATCCAACGATGTTTTTTGTGCAGTAACGGTTTATCCGTTTGCCAGCTGGCAGTTTCTTAACTATTTCGAAACAGCCAGAAACGTTGCGCCTACGTAACTGATACCCTAACTGTTAAAGTAACGGAATGTACTGATGGAATCTACTTCCTAACGGTTCAGCGCTTGCCACCTGTCCTTCTGGCGTAACAGATCCAACAACTTTTGTACCCGTTAAACTACGGCGTGTAACTGATAAATTTTAACTACTTAATCAACGTTTGTATTCGTGGGAATCTCATCTGTAACATTTTTTAGGATTGACACGTGTTATTGCAACTAACAGATTTGTGTAACGTCTGATATCGTTAGAAGAAACTGTATTAATTTAAAAAAAATAAACGCTAACAAGCGTTAAGCCCTGCGTTACAATTGCACCTGGAATACAGTTCGTTTCTGAACCTAGAATACAATTCATTCCGGAATCTGGAATACAGTTCATTTTTGAACCTGCAATACAGTTCTTTCCTGAACCTGCAATACAATACAATTCATTTCTAAACCTGCAATACTGAATCGAAATCCTGTAACTTTCAATCCATTCCAGCTGAAATACATCCATTCTCATTCAACTAACACAACCATTTCATTCAAACTCTGAAAATCATACAACCGTTTATACATCCATTCACTATACTCATTCACAATCATAAATTGATAAAACTGCACAAGGCAAAATAGATACATACATTTTTGCCTGTGTTATTACTACCCCTAGATTACAAGGTTGTGTGTTTTGGCAGTTTGCAGTTTATGTGATGTTCTGTAATGATACCTTGGATGAGAAGAAGCTTTGTTATAGGACGCATAATGGTTTTTAGCGGTTTCCCAAAGATCATTATCATTAACGCAACCTTCATTTTGCTTTGTCGACCTCAGATGTGAGAGTTCTGGGAAACAATGAAACAAATCTTTCAGTTGTCTACGTATAGTTGACAGAACAACCACTTGAATAACATAATATGACCCCATAACAGAGTTTTCTATAATCATGAACCACGATTATAAATCATCCCTGAAAAAAACTACTTAGGGAAGTCATAAAAAAGATTCAATCCTGTTATTACAACTACAAACATTCATAAAATCAAAAGAAATAGCACTGAATGAGCCAGAACACTCATTTTACTACGTGTAAGTAAATTGGTTATAAGAAGAAACTGCTTCGCATGTAGGATAAGGAGTGAACCTGCTTCTCATCGGCTCAATTTAGGGGATCAATGAATACCTAACAATTATCCTATATAATATGGCATACTACTTATAAATCTAACAAATATAGCATGAACAAAATTTGACCTCAACTATCTACTACAACAGGGAGACCTAACTGCAACATACATCTAATTCAACCAAATACTCATACATTAATCTTCTGAGCAGGTATAGTAAGAGTTCACTCACCAACGGGAAGTAAACTATCCTTGAATGACACCGACAAGTACTGTTGAGGTAGTTACGTACTAGTCCCGTTAGACTCTGTTTAAAAGGGGATTTTGTAAAACCCCCTCAAAATAAATAGACATTTTGCATTACCCCTTTTAAAATCCTAAATAGGTAAAACCCCATTTAACTTGGATGTGCCGTAACTCATTTAACGTGTATTTCACGTGCTCATTTAACGGGCAGTTACGGCACATCCAGGTTATAGGGGTTTTTACCTATTTAGGATTTAAAAAGGGGTAATGCAAAATGTCTATTTAATTTGAGGGGGTTTTACAAAATCCCCCCTGTTTAAAAACTGGAGTAAATTCATTTCAAGAAAATTTGATGATTGGGAATTTATTCCAATGTTTAAAAAGAGTCTTGCAGAATCAATACGGTCATGTTTCTCCTTCTCGACATGTGTCGGTACTGCTACAGTGAATCCTCACAAAACAAAGATAATGGTAGTAACTAGTAAGTAAGATAAACCAAGACAAACTAATGAACATCAAACATAGACTAATGTATTGAGGTTTCCTCTGTGGAGGGTAAAACACCCTCAGAACACGTGTCAAGATCAGAAGGACTGATCTCTTCCCAAGGGGTACCGCAGCCTGCTCTGGCATTAAACAACAGAGTTTCCTCGAGGCAGAACACGGCGAAGAAAACTCGCACCAGTCATCGAAGGAAAGCAGTGCGAAGGTATCTTCGGAGTGACCTCGCCAAAGGAACCAACTTACTCGACAAGCTTTGACACCACCACGATTGAGTAGTCCGTCTTATTAGCTGTAAACCACTCAGACTCGGCCTATATAAGGCGAGCTCGAGAAACTTTGTAAGGGTTGGATTTTTGGTGTAACCTAAGTGGTGTGAGTGGGATTAGGTCTGTATCTCCTCTAACTCCTTAGGATCATATCCATGTTCTATTACGAAGAAACATAATTCACAGTTACACTTTATTCTTGTTATCTGTTTTGTTTAGTAACCTTCGGTATAGTTCTTATGTCTTCGTACCATGTATAATGCATTGATAAACATGGGTTCTGTTAAGATCTAATGGTTGTGGACTATAGAGTACCAATACATATTTTATACTCTCACAGTTTGGCGCTAGAAACAGGGACTGATTAAAACAACTTAGGGTTTGCCTGTGAATTAGGGTTTTCAAATTCTTTTTGGATTTTTTTTATTCTAGGGTTTCTAAAAATTTATTCTCAAAATGTATTTTCATCATATTTTCATTACAAGCTCCATCACCTTGGACGTCTAAAGACCTTCAAAGCTTTAGCATGTTCAAGGGTTTCGAGCAAATCATCAGTATGATAAGATCAAAGTCTCTTTAAGGATTTCAAACCTAGAAACACAGAGATCTAATCGAGAGCATATCAAACTTCCTCAAAAGTTCCAGAAAATAATCTAAAAAGACTTGTTCTATAACTACTTTACGAAAAATATACCTAGGGTTACTTTAGGGTTCTTAGTACCTAAACTATATTTGGAAATAAAATAGCTTTCGTACTCAGAGCATAAAACTCGGATAGAGACGGCACGCCTTTACCTCCCAATGGGGAAAGTAGATTTGGACAAAACTAGAAAAAAGTTAGGGTTTGGCCAAAACGGGTACAATCCACGCTAAAATCTCACATGATAAAATCTGTTACAGCAGCTAGACATACCTGTCAGACCGTATACTGCGATAGCTGCCTTGGACCTCACGGGTTTTTTGTGTTTTGTAGGTCACCATCAGCATGACCTCGAAATCTGATCAGATGCCGAAGCAAAAAGTGGGTTCCTCGAGGCATAATACCAGATTTTTCACAAGCAAAGGACTATCGTCAGAGGTGGCAACAAGTACAGTCCAGCACAGTGAACGCATAAACGAAGATGAGGTGCACATCGAGGATCTAGGCCCAGATGGAGAAGGGTTCCCAAAGGATAACGCACTACCCCGACAACAAATACAAGAAGAAAACATGGAGAACGACGAAGACGAGGACAAGGACACCATCCCGAATGAAGCAATCCCATCGAATCAACCTACCGAAGACGCCACATCGAGGGATGCACAATTCAGGAAGTTGATTCTAAAAAACAAGAAAATAAGAAAGCGGCAGAGAAGTCGGCCTCAAACTACAAAGGAAGCAACGAGGGACACTCTCGTCCACACCCCATATCTTAATCAAAGGGGCACTATGCATCAAGGAGCCATACCAAACCCAAAGGTGAAAGCAAGGGCCATGAAATCGTGGTCTCGAGCAAAAGAGCCGAACCAAGTATACGCCCGAAGGGGAATAGCATACAACTGATCTATGAAACTGAACAAGCAAGGAAGGACGCCGAAACACAGGCATTACAGCAAGTAATGCTGGACCAAATCAAAACGTTGCGAGATGAACTTTTTGATAACAGAATGCAATCAAGTGATAGGATAAAGCTGACACAGGCAATAAATGATGTCAATCGCTCTCCGCTAAGTCCAGAAATTTTCTCTAAAGCCATTCCGGTAAAATGTATCATGCCAACCTTCGCATCAATCTTTGATGGTTCGGGAGACCCAACTTTGTACATCAAAATGTATCTACGAGTGTTCTTGACTTATGCTGATAGAGACGAGGCGCTTTGCAAGTATTTTCCTTCTAGCTTGAAAGGGGAAGCCTTGGATTGGTACGATAACCTAACAGCCAATTCGATCTCGTCTTTCGAAAAACTCTCCAAAGTATTCATACTTCACTTCTTATACAACAACTCATCAAAACCAGGAGTTGAAGAATTGTTCAGCATCAGAGTAAGACCGGGTGAATCCACCAAAAGCTTGACGGACAGGTAGACAGACCAGTGTGTAGAAGTGGGGAATGGAGCTTTGGAGAAAGATAAAGTACGAGCATTCCTGAACGCACTCGAAAAAAATCACCCCCTGTACGATAGGCTCTTCTCCAAAAACCTTGAGACGCTACAAGATCTCCGAAAATATCAGAAGGAGCGAATTACGTTGGAGGAAATTATAAAACAAGCAACTCAGGGGAAGGAGGCCATTCTAAAGCAGGTTCATTCGATAAATAATCTATCACTCGAAGAACGCGATCAGGCAATGAACAATCAATCTGGGGATCCTTTAAAGAGAGAAAGGCAAAATGACAATGGCAGGTATGGCAACGAGGGTAAATTTGGTGATGGCAAGTACCATGATAACAGAAAATACAACTACGGTAGGGGAGCAAGCTCTCGGGGAGAATACGAAGGAAATAACACCCAGCGAGGGCAAGAAGGAAGTAGAAAGTTCGGAACCCCTCGGTCAGGATTCCCTGCATTCCAAGACAGGAAGCTCCCAAAACTGTGTGTATCCATCGAAGAAGCCCTTCGAACCATCGAGCAATCCGAGTTTGCAAGCGAAATGAGGTACCCGAGGAGTAGGGATAACCAGCCCAAACATACTAAGAATTCCCGGGATTACTGTCAATTCTATAAATTTTACGGACATACAACAGAGGAATGCGTCACATCACAGGATCAAATCTATTTCTTCATCACCAGGGACAAGTTCAAGCACCTCCTGGAGCTACCGAAGCCACCTCCAAACCAACCTCAGCCGAAGGAGGAGCCAAAACACGAGGCTTAGGTCATCGCGATCGATCGAAACATCCCAAGGTTTAGCGATTGTAACTCCATAGTCCACGCAGACACCTGCAGGCGAGGCCCCGAAAGAATCCAGACGGACCGAATTCACAAAAGAAACTTTGAGGGAGAAGAAATATTTAGTGTAGCTATGAAAGAACACCTCGAGGAGTGGCAAAAACAACCAATTTTCTTCTCTGCGGCGGACATCCCTAATGAAGGAAGATTGCACAGTGACCCCCTAGTCATTATATTGCACATCGAAAAGACAACTATGTCAAGGATACTGGTAGACCCAGGAAGTTCCGTCGATATACTCTTCGGACGGACGTACGATAAATTGCTCGGAAAGAACATTGCCTTGGTACCCTCCTCATACAACATCTATGGATTCAACGGGAAACCCTCCACACCACGAGGAGAGCTATCATTAATGATCCATGTGGGAAGTCTGGAACGACCAGCGTCATTCTGTGTAGTGGACATAGAATCTCCTTACAATGCCATCGTGGGAAGACCTTGGTTGCACAGTATCATAGGTGTAGCCTCCACCTTACATCGAAAAAATCAGGTTCCCCACTCCATTTGGGATCGCAGAGATACATGGTGACCCTACGAAGCTCGTATGTGTAACGAGATAGATGTCCAAGCAAGAGAAGGGAGCCAGGATAGCCCAAAACAGTCCAAGCACCCAAAAATCACGGAGGCCAACATAAAGGAATTCATAGCCGAAGTTGAGGCAGGGATGACAGCCACGACCATAAAAAACACAACAACCTGTAAGCAAGGCACCAGACCTACCAACAAGGGGAAAGGTCATTACCTTAACAGGGAACAGTTCCTCGTCGCAACTAGTAGCATCCAAACTCCGAGTGAATCATCAAACCTCGGTAACGACGGCAAAAATACGCCAAAAGAACAATTCTGGGCAGGTCCCTATATAATTGAGAAAGCGCTCGGGAATGACACGTACATCCTGGTTAACCTCGAAGGTCGAAGGATAAGTACTCCAGTCGAGGGAAAGAACTTGAAAAACCTTAATTAGAGCGTTATATGTAAGCAACACATTGAAATAGACATCTAATTAAATGGTTTTCAAACTCCAGATCCTACCATAACGGGAAACAAACCTAATCTAGCTAGGCACACTCGCAAAGGCTCTAACGCCATAAAAGCAAACTGGTCAGGCCGCCATATCTCCCCTAGTGCCTTGTCGCAAATAAAAGGCTCTAACGCCAAGGCCTAGACGCCTAAAGCATAAAAAGACCTTGAATAGCAGGCACAGAGTTGATGTTCATATAAGTCGTAAGGGCCCTACGAGCTATATGACACAGTCCTCTACCCACAAGACACCCCATTAGCGGTGGGTACTTTGTATCTAGGCTAAATAAGCTGATGATACCTTTGGACCCACTACCACACGACCACGAGGACCTCTCTTTTCTGAGGCGTCGAGGGGACGATAAATGGGATTAACATCTACCTTTAAAGGTGGATGGAACCCCGAGGCAGCTGATTCGACCACATTAACAGGAGTGGTAGGCGAATTACGCGGCCAAGGGACCTCCTCCGAAAACCTAAAACATAGCCTTGAGGAGGGGCTATCGAGAAACAGATTGGTCGAATTCTAGGCCACGACAGGAGAATAGTACCATGTCTAAGCTCCAACCTTGACCGACACTCCCCCATGGAGTTACTTTATTATCGAAGCACAAGCATAGCTGCTACCCACTATAAGTTCCTCACTTTACTTGGGGCAAGTAGATTATCAGAACACCACCATGTTCTCTCGGAGGATACCCTGTATCCTCGATAACCACCCAGTACACCGAGGCAAAACGGGTACCTATGGCCTCGATAGCCTTTGTTTGCTTTAAAAACAGGCAAGTAGCTAAAAGCCTTTGGGGAAGGGTGATCCGTAAGCCCCCACTAGCTTGGTTTACTATCTCCCACGTCGAAGTAAGCCCCGGAGTTGCACCTCGAGTAGCCTTAGGAGCCTAAGATATAGCAACGGCAGCTTCGTACTTACTCATGAAGTTCTCAACACACATACAAATTAAAAGGAAAAAAATCAAACTCCACTCAAACAACAAAGGCTTCTCCATAGGCGTAGTCAACACATCTTACAAGCACAAAAAATGGGAAAAAGCCAAGTACAAGAATTCAGATATCAGAAACCAAAAAAGGAAAAAACAAAATCTTCGCTGCTACAACACGAGAGCAACTTCATTAGACGGCACAATGCGACGAGGGGAGGGATCTCCAAAACCTTCCATCTCCTCCCATAACTTTTCTTCATCCTCCAGATCATCTTCATAAGTCCGAAAGCCAGAGTGATCCTGCCTAGAAGGAGTGAGTTCCCTAATGGGCTCAGACTAACTTTCGCTCTCCTCACTATATGCGGCTGAATATTCTTGAAACAAATAGCAGCTCCCTTTATCAAAGATAACACCCGCACCACCACCAGCACTCGGCACCTCAACGCCACCAAGACCCTGTGCGGCATTATCGGCAGAATCGAAAGTTTTGGTTAAAACATCATCCTTAGGACCAACCTGGGGATTGCTTTTCGAGTCACCCTTCGAGCCTTCCTCCGGAGCATCCTTCGAGCCACCTTTGGGATCATCTTTCGGATCATCCTTCGGATCACAATCGGAATCATCCTTAGAATCACCCTCGTCATTTCCTTTGGGGTGACCTTTGGAGCCACCCGAGTAATCATCATCGGAATCATCATCGCCATCATCTTCGTCATCTTCAGGACCTTTGTCTTCAGGAATACTCCCAAGAAGCCCTATCCTTCGCGCTTCATCCCCAGCTAACCTTACAAATACCTCTTCAGGAAGCAAGAATTCGTTGCCTGGAAGTATCGCGTCAACATCCCTTGCACCAATAGCCCCATAAGTAGGAGGCTCAATGCCAATGGCTCTAAAAAGAGCCCGGCCAATATGCCTTCGACAGGCCATGCTTGTAGCTAAGGAGGTAGTCA
>JAJJMA010046732.1:0-16126 GCA_023529015.1 Papaver nudicaule | reverse complement strand
TTGCACGTCATCCATTCCAAAAATCACCCAGGCCAGCCTATATTCGCTAAAATAACGAAATTTTAGTATGTTATGGGAACTCACAGAGGAGAAACTTTCGTGAAGGAAGCTTCTCCTAATTATTCACGGATTGGGCTGTAAAAATCGTCCTTTGAGGCAATTCGTAATCTGCCAGATTTCCGAATTTGATTAGGAAACTAAAATATCATGGATTAATAAAGCCCGAAATCATCTAGGACTTGGATCAGCGGGATCCATAAGTAGAGGAGAGGCTAGGGAAGGAGATATTTCAGCTCTAGGAAGGCAAGGATAGCCGTGAGCAAGAGAATGGCCATGGGCCTCCAAGAGTTAAGCTGGATCAGTGTGATCCACAAGTATGGATGGACCATATGTGGGCATGGCGTGAGCTCCCTAGGGCAAAGCCAGGGAATGGCGTGAGCTCCCTAGGGCAAAGCCGGCTATGGGCCTCCAAGAGCTAAGCAAGGGAATGGCCCTAGAGCAAGGCCAGGGAATGGCGTGAGCTCCCTAGGGCAAAGCCAGGGATGGCCATTGGGCCTTCAAGGACTTGATCGTGTATTGAGCTAAGTGTGGCCGCGAATTACCTAGGGTGTGGCGTGAGCAAGACCAAGGCTAGGAGGGAGATGTTCTAGCTAGGGGAAAGCATGGGATTGGCGTAGGGCCAAGATGGGATGGGCTACTCGTCCATGGACTTGAGCTAGGCAAGCCAAAAGACGAGATATTTTAGCACAAACAAGGGACGTGAGCAAGGAGGGATGGGATGGCCGTGGGCCACCCATCATGGGCGTGAGCTAGGCTAGGGAACAAAGGGGATGGCGAGCTAGACAAGGTACATGCATGAGCATAGGCTAAGGCGCGTGCACAAGCACGAGCGCATGCATAGGTATTTTACGTGTAAGCTAGGGATATTAACCAAGATACTAGCTATGGTCAAGAAAGATCAAAATATGGCTAATGGCAACCAAATATCTTATCCCTATTGTAAAATAAATTCATACCTTGTCTCGAGCTATTCCAGGATGCCAGAAATTGATGCAAAATTACTCTTGCGACCTCCTCGCCAAAAACCACCATCAACAAATGTCACAACTCCCACTAACCTTTTTTCGATGAAGAATATATGATGTCTTCTTAGTAATCTCTGTCTTCGTATTCAAGGTCTCTACTACTTTGTCTATCCCAATTCCGAAATCTAAACTCTAGTAGGCTAAATCAAGAATTGTGTTTTGACATCAAAACTTGACAACTAGCTTGACATACCAACCCTAGTGGGTTTGACCGAGCAATGCCCTATCAATCTTCCCCTTTGTCAATTTTAGTGACAAAAACCAATATTACATATGGATTCAAAAGATAAAAAAATAAAGCTCTATTCCAAATCCTAGTTAGCAATTCGGGGTACGGGAACAAGTTCGGAACGACATACGTACGTGTAAATTTGTTTTTTACGGAATGGAAATTCGGTTAGCTATTCGGTCAACGGTGCGTTGCTCGGAAGTAATTTTGATCGACATACGTACATATATAATTCGATTTAAATATGTGAGATTGGTACGGAAAATTCGGCATACACTATTAATAATTTATAGACAATTATGTATGAGATACTCCAATTTAATGATTTAAATGGGAGATATAAAATATATATCCGACATAATCACAAACCAATTTGTAGCCTAAGTAGAAAAAGGTCATGGGTTCGATCCACATGCTATCATTTTTTCAAAAAAAAAAAAAAAAAAAAGAGAAAAGTCACCAAACTGGTTTTGACTCACCGAGTCAACCTAGATTAGTTGTCTGAATTAAATCGCCGACTGATTCGCGATTTAATCGGAAAGCCCATATAACACGCGAATTGAGGTCAAGCTTTCAATTGAACGCCCGATTCATTCGTTGTTCGCGTATAACGAATAATTCGCGAAAAAAACAGTTAATTGCTAACTAGGTTCCAGATGTATCTTGATTTCTTGAATTCTTCAACGTCTCCTTTGAGTCTTGATGTGTTCTTTTTAACTCCTATTGAAAAACTCGTAAACAACACCTACAACATATCCAACTCAAACAAGTTCGAGCTTACATGGGTAATCTCAATTAACCCACCTGTTGTTTGTGCAAAGAGTAGTAATCAGAGCAACTTTAAAATCCATGTATCAAAACTTTAAAGTGATTTTACTCATTCTTGATACGAAGCTCCCCCTTAATCTTTATATCTCTTTTTCCCTGATTGGTATTAAGCCCAATATTTACTACTCTTACTTGATACTTTGAAAAAGTACATAAGTAAGCAATACGGTGTTCTCCCCCTATGGTTACAAACCACAAGAACAAGAAACCATATGGATTATCCCCCTATTTGTCACAAAATATGACAAACTAGTTGAGACTCGGGTTTCTAGCCTATAGAGATAGTCAAGACAAGGATTTACTCACATACCAAGTCTAAGATGACATAACTAGGAAATCAGAACGAAGATTTCGAAGTTGATTCATCTTTGGAGAAATATAGATAGACTTTTCTCCTAAATTCCACATCCACGCTCCCCACAAAGATTTCTTATTAAGCGCAAGTTCATTTAAGAACTCTCCCCCATGTGATGTTATTCGGTAAAGAACAACAATATATGCCTCTACAAGTAAAGACATAAACAAAGCATAACTAGACAAACAATTTTACGAGAAAAATGTATCCAGTTTCTTTGTTGATTTTGTCTTTTCTTAGCCAGTTTCAGAAAATAGTATATGATTTCTGAGTTTGTGAAACCCTAGAAGTCATACAATCAAACATTTCTTTATCGTGAGAAAAAGCATAACTTTTGTTGTTTGACATAACTTTGAATCATCATAAAAGAAACAAATAAAGTCATGTATGCAATACATAAGATTGAACATGAAAAATCAAGTATTCCAAGCATCATTAATAATCAAATTTAAAAGAGCTTTTTATTAATGAATACTAATAAAGTAGTACATGCTGAAAAACTCTAAAAAAACATGAAAATGCAAACTACTTTTAGATATAGTTTATATTCCTTAAGAAAAAGTAAGAACAAGTTCTCACATGGAACCAACTATTATAATCTACTAAAAACGAAAACAAACAAAGAATTAACTTTGTTCACAGCTAGTGTTGTTTTCTAACTCTTCAGAACTGCTCCAAGTTGCCAAGGTGGGATCCATCCTATATTTGAGATCAGAATGTTTTGAAACAATTAGATCGAGTTTTTTGTTTGTTTGTTTGTTTCTGTAGACAAATCACATTATCTTCAAGACATTTCTGCCTTTTCATAATGGTGTGGAGAATATTGACGACTTCATTGTCGTTATGAGTTTCTTCTGCAGAATGAGATGATTCTACTGCTTCCTGGTTTTCACACTTCTTGCGTTTGTTAACATTAGTTAATATTTTGCTAATGGAGCTATCAATGAGTGGTTGAGGTTCACCAGTCAACTTGCCAAAGGATTTGATTTTGTAATAATCACAAAATCTTCCAATAAGACATGGAAAACCCAGAATTTTGACACGACAAGGCATTTCCCCCATGTAATACAGAATCATCTTACATAGGTTGATTTCTTGTTTGCTCCTTAAGTAGAAATCTGCAAAATCTTGACTCCACGAAGAGTTGGCCAACATGGATGGACATGGGTTAGCAACACCGAGTTTCCCAAATGTCTTCAACTCTAAAGATAGGTCTTCAGTTGGAAACTTGTGATCCCATGGAATCACATGACCTAAAAGGTTCATGGAAACATCTCTCTTGGATGGTCTTGCACATACAACTCTAAGTAGTTGAATACCTTCACATGACAGTTATGTGATGTTTGCAATGAGATCATAGTTTACCTCAATCACTATTTTCCCGACCATTGTTTTAAAGCTGGAGGATTCATTGTCAAACTCATGAATGTTGGCATACAATTCTTTGACCATTCTTTCGTACACTTGTCCATGACCATCAAATATGTTACCCAAATTAAAGGATTTAACATATTTTACCACACCCCCAGATCTTATACTGTCAACAAGTTGCCTTTCCATGATGAGAGGTATATCCTTGATTCTAAGATAGACTTTATAGCTTGGATCATGATAAAAGGTGATTCCAAGAAATGAATCACGATAATATTTGTTCATTTTCCTTGGTGTGGAGCTCTCTTTTGGTGGATATTGAGCCTTTCCTCTATTTTTTCTCATGACTATGACCTTGACGTGAGAAGATTAATCCACAAACTTGATTCAAAAAAGCAACACCCTTCACAGACGTTCTTGAAGTGAATCAAAACATATCAGAAGGACTCGTCGCGATTCGGGAGAAATTTATGATACAAAACCTAGGGTTTACGTTCGCGAACCACACAAAGACATGAAAAGTGGTCTCTGCGGTATGCGGTTCTTCGTGTATAAATAGAGAGTTGAAAACCCTAATTACGAGTTTATCTTGTATCAGAATTCAGACTTTCTTAAAAGCCCAAAGTTTTACCTTAATACGGATTCCTTTTTGCATGGGAATCCTAAGAGCTTGTACTAAACTGAAACTGTATATTTTTTTCCAATTTAAGGAAAATAAGGTATATCCTTTTGAGATAATATTGACAGGTTATTTCTCAAAAGTTACTATTTCTCAATTTTTATTAATATTTTGAGTTTCAGAGCTACAAAAATCAAAATTTCCTTAACTTGGTGGAGCAATGGCTCAACACTCAAGACGTTTAACCGAAAAACCTAAAAAGACTAAAATTAAAATCTACAAGAATCTAACCTACTTCCCTACACATTTTCTCATCACTAGTAGGCACATGATGAGAAAATCCTGTCATGGATTTTGGGGAGAGTAGATATGAGTATATGGATACTCACAAATCTGAGGATGACATTTGTCAGAATGAGACATATTCTTGTTTTGGGTTTCCTCTGGAACATATTTTTTAGCCTTTCTTTCCTATATTTTACCAAAGTGGTTCTTATGGGGCTAAAAGGATGCCTCGCAAGTTTTGAATTTATTGACACACAAAGTTGGCATTCTTTGTCAATGTATATTCCGCATTAAAACAACGTGTATTTGCATGCTTACTTCTTTGTTCCTGAATATTTTCGATATATTCCACGAAACTAATATTTAGACCTTGGAGGAGTCGGCAGAGTGTGGTGACTCAAATCTGTCAGGATCAAGAAGTTCCATGAGTTCTTGTTTATCGAGGGTATGTAGTCGCATGATCTCATTGCAATGAGTCTCGAGCACTTTTATAAGCTTATCTGAACCCAACAAGTTCTGAAGAAAGGGTTATAACTTCTTGTATAATAAATTGGCGGTAGAGTTAAACCAATTGCTAATGTATGCCATGATTCACGAACCTTGATAAACACAGATAATTATGCCTTTTAATGTGATTACCGGCTCTGATACCAATTGAAAAAGAAGGGTTACCGAAATACAACCAACTTTTCGTTTGGGCTCGTGAGTCTTATGGTAAGATATGGACGATCTCAAAAATTAATATCCAGATCTGTGTAACCGGAGTTAGGATCACAAGTGATCAATCCCTAACGCAAGACACGTCTTTGTAAATCCCTCGAAAGGATTTGGGACCAACTCTACGGTTATAATAACGTACTACTTATGTTTGCTTTAATTATATAATCAGAGATATAATGCGGAAAATAAAGCACACAAGAAACCAAAGATTTTTTTTAACGTGGAAACTACAATCCAGTAGAAAAACCTGGGGACCTCGTCCAGTTTGAACACCGCACAGTACTAACTGTCTACAAACGCTAGCCTAATATATCACTTCGGTCTGGGATGTAGCAGAGACCAACTCTAACCCTCCAAGTGAATTGGCTACTGTCGCACTCCTTACATCTCTCGATTCCCCACAGATCTTCACACACTTGATTCCCCTAGCTGACGTCCTTACATGCCTAGGAGTTGCTTTAACCGTTGTTAAAGTCTTATTGACAATTCCAGATTTCTAACCTCAATTATCAATTGTATGTTTCGAACTGTTCTCTTCATTTTAAGATATGATGGGTGTCAAGCCAGTCAAAACTAATACTCTTACTTCACTAAATATAAATTAAGCACAGTAGCAAGAATAAGTTCGTTCCACATAGAGAGGTATGGTTTATCAGTTGTATTTGAAAACTTAAGAGTAACCGAAGGGGGGGTTTTGTTGTGCAAATAAAATAAAAACGAAACAAGTAAATAAAAATAGAAATCAGAGAGTGGAAATACTGGTCAAGGGTTTCATCTTTAATCACCAAACATGTTCATCAATCGATCAGAGTTAACATTCAATCTTTCTCATACCAATAGCCCTAGAGTACCCCATCGAGAGTATACTCCGGTAAATTCCTTGTATCATTGCATACCATAACGATGAATATGCAAGTACTACTCAGAGAATAACTCAACGCAACGTGCAATCAAGTTCAATTCTCCAAGAGCTTTAGGTTCCATGAATTAGGCTAATCTATGCAACAAAAATAAACTATTCAACATAGGTCAAGCTTCTACATATAATTTCTAAAAGCTATCACCGCATTCGAAATCATATTGTGCTACTTGTGACAAGGTTCATTGACGATTTCGTATCTCAAAACCCTAATCTAGCTGTAGATATGCTTTCATATTCATTCAATTTGCAACTTAAACAAATAAGACAGCAATCATATTGCAATACATCAATCATGCAATTATTAAACACAGTAGAACATGAATGATAATAAGATTTTAAGAATATCAAAATTGACCAGCCAAATTGATTAATATGTTTGAGACATCAAATTACATCCCTAACCAATACGAAAATTAGCTACACATCATATTGGAGTTCATGTTTATCAAATTATAAAGGAACAAGTTAAAAACAGAGACTCAAACCAATGACACAAGAGTGTCCAGTTCGCGTTGTGGTGTTGGTGGACTGAATGGTGATATATGATGGTGCCGTGGTGATGGATTGTGGAACTACGATGCACGAACTGATGATGTGAAGCTGGTTGTATGCTAAGACGGCGAATTCCTCGAGCCGATGGTGATGGAAAGGTAGCTCGAGTTGATGTTGTTGCTGCTGATTATGATGCTCTCTTCTTGCCTTGTTGTTGTTGATGGAGTGCAGGTGGTAATGGTGGTCTGGATGGAGGTGATGTGAACTGGTGGTGGTGGCAGGTTGGAGAAGAGCAAAGCTCCTCTCTGATGGAGGCGCAAACTGTGGAGGCAAGGGTTTTTCCGCAGTCCCCAGATGGTTTCTGTGTCTTTTTCTTCCTCCTTTATAACTGCTCTTTCGTGCTGCGGCCTTCAATATCCCCAAAACCTAATTCGAATCCACCTAAACTTCTAAAAATAACTGATTGATCTCCATCATTCAACCTTAGCAATCAACGACAACAACATGACTTCCTCCCTGTTTTCTCGTCAGAAACTTACCCAAACCTTCTTCTGTTCCGCCTTGTATTGTTATCCTAACCTTCCCCATAGGCTCACCAGTAATGCACCAGGACCTTAGCTTAGCCACTGGTGTAACTGGCTCAGTCAATTGTCGCGACTGAATCTCGGTAGACCATTCACGCAATTCGTCAAACACCTGGTGTGCATTTTCTGGTGAGGCGGATGCGAGTCAGTGTTGTTTATTTGTAAGCACATATTGAACTCCTTCCCTGCAAAATCACATTCACACACACATAACCCATAGTCAAATGGCAGCGATAGACTGCAGTGTCTGCATTCTTCTAAATCTCAGTCAACTCAGAACTCCCAAAATCACATATTTTCCCTGTTTTGCTGAACTTAAAGTCTGCCTGTTAGAGAATAGGAAACTTCACCTTTGTTTCCTATTGTTAAGACATTTTCTTTTTATAGCTTTGCTTAACTTTGTTATATATGTGTACGCCAAGTTAAGGCAATGTATATGTTTCCTGTACACCAAGCATTGTATACGTAACCCAGCCTATATATAAACAAAGTTTTATTCACGGTTCTCTCAAGTTTGAGAAACCTATCAAACCTAAAACCTGTCTTGGTATCAGACAGGTCGATCCGTAACCGGACCTGTTTAGGGTTTTTACTTCTTTCTTCTTCCCGCTTCTTTTCGATGGCCACTACTGCCCAATCTTCCACTGTTTGTCAAATTTGTGACAAACCCTTTCACAATGCCAAGGATTGTCGCAAGAGACTTAATACAATTACTTATCCTTCTCGTGACAGGCGTTCACAACCCACGAATAATGCTAATAAAGGTAGAAAGCCTTCTTCTAATGCTCCTGCTGCGTATGCTGCTTATCAACAACTTACTTACGCTTCTGATTGGCTCCCGGATAGTGACGCAACGAATCACATGACTAATGATCTTGGTCACTTGCAAACCCATTATGAGTACAAAGGGCCTGATCAAATTCGTAATGCTGGTGGTTCTACTTTGCCAATTTCTCACACTGGTGATGGTATTCTTTCCACTCCTGTTCGTAAGTTTCTTCTTCCTAATGTTCTTTATGTTCCACATCTCTCCAAAAATCTATTATCTGTCTCTAAATTGTGCCGTGATAACAACGTTTTCTTTGAATTCCATGATGCTTTTTGCCTTGTGAAGGATCGTAAAACTGGGGAGGTAGTACTTCGAGGAACGCTTAACAAGGAGGGTCTTTATACTCTTCTTCAAGTTTCATCTATTTCTGCTTTTGTTGGGGAACATACTTCTTTACAAACATGGCACTCTCGTTTAGGGCATCCAATGCTCAAAACTATCCAAACTATTGTCTCCAAGCATAGTTTACCTGTCTCTGCTTTTAAGTTCTCTATGTGTCAGTCTTGTTTAGCTAATAAAAGTCATAAACTTAGTTTTAAAGCTAGTACTACAGTTTATGACAATCCTTTGGATCTTATCGTTTCAGATGTTTGGGGTCCTGCTCCCCTTTTATCTAACGAAGGTTTTCGGTACTATATTATTTTTGTTGATGCTTTTAGCCGTTTCACTTGGATTTATCCTATGCACGCCAAATCTGATGCCGTAGCTATTTTTGATGTCTTTTATAGGCATGTTCAGACTCTCTTTAGTCGAAAGATTAAAATCTTTCAAACTGACAACGGCACTGAATATAAAAAGTTCACTAAAATTCTGGAACAAAATGGTACCCATCATCTGTTGACTTGTCCTCATACTTCTGCTCAAAATGGTCTTGCAGAAAGACGACATCGTCACATTGTTGAAACAGGTTTAACACTACTTTCATGGCATCTATTCCTTCTAGTTTTTGGTATGATGCCTTCTCTACTTCTACTTTTCTTATGAATCGTGTTCCTTCCATTCGTACAGGTGCTAAATCCCCTTATGAATTATTATTCAACAGAGTTCCAGATTTTTTATCTCTTCGGACTTTTAGTTGTCTTTGTTTTCCACACCTAAGAGATAATCGCTCTAATAAACTAGAATCTCGATCCTCTCCATGTGTGTTTCTTGGGTATTGTGCAACTCGCAAGGGTTATAAGTGTTTTCACATTCCATCTAATCGAGTCTATTGGTCGCGACATGTTGTTTTCGACGAATCAGTTTTTCCTTTTGCAGATAGCTCCTCGGTACCACCATCTCTGCCAAATCCTTCACAGGTAAACTCTTACTCCTTCTCTCCGGTATCATTGGTATCATCTCCATCTCGTATTTCCGCTGCCTCGTTCACTCCTACTGCACCCTTAATTCCGGCTACAAAGAATTCTGACCATATTTCTACTGTTAGCACTGCGTCTAATCCCTGCCTGCAGTCTTCTCCTGTCAATATTTCAGTTTGCCTGGCTTATTACTCTGGCTAGACGTCCTGAACTCACTGCAGCTACGCCTGTAGTGCCAGAAAAGACTCGCAACTCATCAGTTCTCTCACCTACCTATGCTGTCACTTCTCACCCAGGACAGTCAGCTGCAATCACGTCACCAGTTCCTACCTCCAACAACTACATACATCACCGTCCAACAGCTCCTACAGACAACACCGTCCAACAGTCACAAGCATTGTCTTCTCCTGTCGCTCCCTCAACTATACATGAAGTGCAACAGTCCCTTGATACTGATGGTGACAATGCAGCAGTCCCAACACAGTTTGTTTCATCTGCTCCTGTTGACACAACCATGTCTTTGTCTGCCACTGGCGTTCTTCAATCCACTACTGGAGTTTCACAGGCAGTCCAAGCGTCACAACGTTTTCAAAACACCTACAGCAGGAAGTCAAAGGGACATTTATCAGTACCCACTCAAACTGCAGTTTCATCACAACCTGACGTCAATAATCTGGGAGTTCAGCAGACGTTTTTACAGTCCACTTTATCTGTCGTTGATGCTACATCTACATCTAGTACAACTGACGTCTCTACAACACCATTGGAAGTTCAAGGGTCCCTTAGTAGCACACCTACAGTAGTCTCAACACTCCTGTCCCCGTCCAAATATCTAACCCATGTGCACAGTTCATTTGATCTTGCACCGAGTATTTCGAATTTGTCACCGGCAAACCTGCAACTTGACAGTACTTTATCTACTGTACCACCGGGTGCTACTGTAAACTCAACTCCTACAATTGAACAATCAGTTCCAGCTACGAGACCGACTAGGAATGACCATTCTATGGTTACAAGAAGAAAAAACGGTATTTTTAAACCGAAAGCCCTTCTTACTTCAAAATATGCTAAAATTATTGATGCGTTTTTTTAGCCCACTTGTTATTCACAGGCAAAGAAAGATCCTAAATGGCGTAAGTCTATGGATGATCAGTATAATGCTCTTGTTAAAAGTGGTACTTGGACTTATGTTAAACGTACTCCAGATATGAATGTGGTGGGTTCCAAGTGGGTGTTTCGTGTCAAACGTCTTGCTGATGGTATTATTGAACGACGTAAATCTCGTGTGGTGGCTCAAGGTTTTCATCAACGTGAAGGAAAGAACTACGGAGAAACTTTTAGTCCAGTTATAAAGCCTTGTACAATTCGTATCGTTCTCACTTTGACTCTCACATCTGCTTGGCAAATTCGACAACTTGACATTCAGAATGCATTTCTCAATGGCTTTCTTACGGAGGAGGTTTATATGAAGCAACCTCCTGGTTATACTTATCCAAATTATCCTGATCATGTTTGTCGACTGCATAAATCTTTATATGGCCTCAAACAGGCACCGAGGGCGTGGTACACTCGTCTTAGTGTGTTTCTACAACAACTTGGCTTTGTTGTTTCCCGAGCAGATTCTTCTTTGCTTATTCGTCGTTCAACTACTGATGTCACTTATTTACTTGTATATGTTGACGACATCATCTTAACAGGCTCTTCCTCTTCTTATTTGCAACATCTTATTGACACTCTACACAAGGAATTTGCACTGAAAGATCTTGGAGAGTTGTCTCTTTTTCTTGGTGTTGAAGTTATACGAACAACTGATGGCTTGTTTCTTTCACAACATCGTTATATATAAGATTTGTTGGAGCGTGCCAATATGCAAGGAGCAAAGCCTGTGAGTACTCCTTTTACTACTTCTACTGAGCCCCCACAAGATGGGGTTCCTTTGTAAAATCCCACTGAATTAATATCGGAGTCTTGTTGGAGATCTTCAATACTTGTTGATCACCCGACCTGAGCTTTCTTTATGTGTTAACAAAGTATGTCAATTTATGCAACATCCTACTGACAAGCATCTCCTTCTTGTCAAGAGAATCCTGCACTATTTACAAGGTACTTCCTCTTATGGTCTTACTCTCAGGCCTTCTTCTAGTTTGCAACTCAGTTTTCAAGCCTACACGGATGTTGATTGGGCTGGTGATCAAACTGATAGACGTTCCACTAGTGGTTATTGTGTTTACTTAGGCTCGAATATTATTTCATGGAGTGCTAGGAAGCATAAAACTGTCTCTAAGTCGAGTACAGAAGATGAATATATCGGGGGCTTGCCATTGCTACTGCTGAGCTGATGTGGATTGAATCTCTGCTCAAAGAACTCCAAGTTCCAGTCTGCACTCCTCTTGTCTTATGGTGTGATAATCTTGGTGCTACCTATCTTACCATGAATCCAATTTTCCATGGTCATACTAAGCATATTGAAATTGATTATCACTTTGTTAGAGAAAGAGTTCAACGTGGTCAGTTACATGTTCGTTTTGTTTGCTCTAAGGACCAGGTTGCTGATATCTTCACAAGAAAAATTGTGATTAGCCGTTTGACATTCCCGCGTTCTATGAGTAAAAAGTTATATTTTGTGAGGATTGGCCGTTATGGCTAGGCGTTAGTCCCCAAGTTTAACTATTTTGTGTTTGTATTGGACATGTGAGAAATCGCACGTACATGGCTTTAAAAGCTTATGACTATGGCACGTTAGTGAGGTAGCTGACAATTTTGAGCTCAACTCGTAGAGAGTTTATCTTTTCAAAGCGCATTTCTCACCGCGTTTTAACGGTGCTAGAGGCTTTTGCAATCAAACGAGCGAGCTCTCATCCAAAGTACTAGACTGATCCTCTCCCGTTGGTCGAGTCCCGTCCGGGCCTCTCCCGCTGGTCGAGTCCATAAATTGCCTCGATACGCTAAGGACGGTCAAAGCCCGACCGCTCGTACTAGTTATTAGCTTTCGAGTTGTTATTTTTGCTGAAAAACGACATATGACAAGGGGCAGTGATTGATGACTCTTGATTTAATTTTGTTCTTACAAGATGGTTGGATGCGAGGATTGATTTGTTTTAACAATTATGATATATCTTATGTGACCGCTTGATGATATACCCTGCGATAGTTAGAGAGTCGCACGAGTGGAAGTTTGTGTTTTTATGGTAATCTGCTATTGTGAACGGGGATTAGTCCCCAAGTATTCATTTTGTGTTTATATAGCTTAGACGCGCTAAAGAGGTAACTGGTTTTGGGCTGAACTTGTCATCTATGTTGATGTTTAAGCATTCTTTGTTGGGGTCAAGGTGTAAATAAGTTAACCTTTGAGGGAAACCAGCGATGTATTGGGGTTATCAACCCATTAGTCCCCTGATTGTTGAGGAGGCGACGTCTCTTCAACAATCATACTAGTTGATAACTACTTGAGGCAGGAGAGTGTTGTGTGAGTGTGAACAAATATGCTTTTGGTCTTATTGTTCTCGATCGTTTATACAGGTTCAATAGAAATAAAAGGCGGAAGAAGTATTTCGTACAAAATAGAGAGAGGTGAAAAATGAATACCTCGCGTTTGACAATCCGAAATGGTGTGTTCGAGTCCCACTCCGCTTATGAGGTGGATTTTTTGGTAGACGGTTTTCCATGTGTAGCGGTAATTTCTTTTCTTTCGTAGTATGGACCCCAAAAACTATTGTGCATTGTACGCTACATCATGTTTGCATGTTTCAGCGCTCTTGGTGGAACATGGTGGACATTCCTCCGAGTGGTCTTTGAAGAGTCCCCAGTGTTTTGGACCAAATTTTCCGCGTGGTGGACCATATTTTTGGCGAGTCTTAATGCACCAACTGTAGAGTAGGAACCCTCCGGGTACAACTGAGACCATATTTAACATTCCTCAAAATTTCTTTTACTAGTAAGCGCAGATTGGTAGTATAATAGTGAACTTAGGTAAGTACTAGGCGGAGAGAGTGGGAAGTGAGAAGAGAGTAATTGTGTGTAGTAAGAAAATGAGTGTACGTGCCCAGAGTCACATTCTCGGCTAAAATGTAGCAATCGACTACAATATCAAAGGATGAGAGAGATCCCCATATATACTGCTTTGGGGCTGGTTAAAAAGCGACCATACGCGCAGGCTTATGATAAAACTGATTTGGAACGAGTTTAGTGAGGCGAGGGAACGTATCATCGGGTTTCTTTATATGATCATAGTAGTAGCGACATGGTAAAGACAATACAAATTCAGATGATATTTAGGCAGCGTTTTCAGTGCGCTCCTGAGGCAGCGTTTTCATGGCACTCCTTTAGGGTTTTCAGTGCCCAATCGACCAGGGTTTTCAGTGCCCTTATGTTAAATCGATTTTGAAAGTGATACTTAGGCAGCGTTTTCGGTGCGCTCCTGAGGCAGCGCTAGTACAAAATGGGTTTAGATGACAGTTTAAAACTGTCACCGTAATAATTATGTGACAGTTTTTGAAAAAATGTTGGCCTGTCATATAAGCCTCACATAATCATGACTCTAAGATAACAGTTTTTCCATAAAATTGTCATTGTTGAAAACTTATGATAACATTTTTTATAAGAAACTGTCGGTGGAAATTAATTTTTGTTATAAGGTGACAGTTTTCTTCACAAAACTGTCATAGTCGGCAACTTACAGTAATATATTTAACCCCTTTGTCATCCCTTTCCAGCAATATATTTTCCTCACGATTGTCATTGGATAATAAGATTAGCAGCGAACTAATAAACTAAAAGACAAAACACAATTGTATTTCTAAAAATACTTTGATATTTCTGAAATCAATGTTCAACAATGATGCTGGAAAAGAAAAATACATCAAGCAATATTATCATTCTTTTCCATTGCAACAGAAAATACATACTGAACTCCAGTGCTTCAGAATAGCTTCCACTACTTCAAATTTCTAGAAATCCAGTTCTCTGATGCAGCTTCATTGCCTCCTGATTGGAGATCTTGCTCTCGCCATTATTAGAAGAAATTGGTCAGTCGTAGCCATCATTGTAAACTTCTGAAGCGAAGCATTGCCGACACCTGCAAAGATATCACATTCAACATATTAGTGTTGAGAGAATTTTTCGGTACAGCTTGAAACAAACTATCGGTATTTGCTATGCTAATATGAAAGTTTGTTTACTGCCATCTGCTAACAACTAAAGGTTACTTCAAAGAGAACTGCGCTCCTGGACATAGGTTTAATAACGATAGGGTCACTGTATTTCTCTATTTCATACGCCCAATGTCCAATCAATGTAGATGGGCATAGGGTTAAGAGCCAAAATGCCCTGTTTCCGGCTACACAAGTATGGAAATGCCCTGTTTTTTCTACCAAACATTGAAATGCCCTATTCCATCCAATCCAAACATTGACTCAGGGGATTAAAAAGAGATTACTTATATTTATTGACGGGGAGGAGTTGCTGGTGTAGATTTGGCTAGGCGCATCTGTGTAGTTGAGACAAGAGTGGGGGACAAAAAGAAGCGGCGTTGTTGGTGTGGTTTCCAGCTAGTGTAATTGTGATGTGGACGCTGTTGTAGTCGGAAGAGTGATGATTTGTGTATTTCCTTCGATAACTGCAGACGCGGAGAAGAGGGTTAGACGCAAATGAGCTTTTCTGATGATGAACACTTTCTTATGGTGGACCCGGAGAAGTGAAGTACGCGGGTGGATTTTGAGCGAAGTAACGAGTAAATAATAATAAATAAAAAAAATCATTGGAATTGGCGCTCAGATGGAGAGATGGACACGCAGAAAATGTAAATAAAATAAGATGACAGGCAGGTGTTTTCCTTTTAACATAATCAAAAGTGATCGAAGTAAGTTATAGAATATGTGGGTCAAAGGGTACTTTGTGCGACAGCGCCCGAGGTGATGTTTAGGTGGGACCTGAGGGAAAAATAAAACAGTATGAAAAAGACAAGGCAAGTAACAAACGCGGGTGGAAATGAGTGAGGTAAAAGCGGACGGATCTGCTGGGCTGGAGACTAGACTTCCACTGTGGTCGCCAAATGTTGATAGGGTAATATCTGGAAGCCTAGTCCTAGCCACAGCAGTCACACTTTAGGAGATAGAGAGAGAAAAGTAGTGAGAGAAGAAAAATGGGATCCCCTTCCAAATGCTATTCTCTTGATATTTATAGAGATCTCTTTCTCATGTCATGGTGGCATGTGTCCCACAAACTCTTTATTACAAAAATGTCATTCCTCTATCTTAAATGTTATCTTGACTTCTAGTCTTACTGCCTTGACTGACTCATTTTCCCTTTTGACTTCTCCACGGGCTCTTTTTATGGGCTTTGGAGCCTTAATAGGGCTTTTAGGACCTAGCAAAATCCTAGGTATCCACAACCATCATCAAAAGAGATCATATTACAACCAGGCGTCCTGTTAGCGGTAGGGTAGCGCTAGTCTTCACGATGAATTGTGGAGCAACTCCTAAGCCTGTAAAGGACGTCAGCTAGGGGAATCA